>RJWT010006340.1:0-29466 GCA_004365215.1 Cuniculus paca
TGAGACTCCACATTCTGAGTGCTTTCAGTCATTTCCCACCCAGCTCCAGGCCTTTGTTCTCCCCTCCTTACAACTTTGGTGACCTCTTTGGTTTTCATGAAGCAGCCCTATTCCCATCTTCCTTCTGATTCCCATCCCATCCCTTTCCAGCCTCCTCCATCACATCCTCACTTCCTGTGCTCTCTGACATGCCAGCATCTCCCAGATTTACACCCTTGCACTCATCTCTTTCTCACACACTCTTCCTGAACAATTTGATTCATATTCATGTTTGTAACTACAGTCTTTAGTGGTTTCTGAATCTAAAGCCTATAGCTACTATTTATGGAATGCCTACTATGTGCTCATTATGCTAGGGACTTTGCATAAATTATCTCATTTAATTCTCCACACTTTAGCTTATTTTACAATCCATATGTCCAGGAAATAAGCTTATGCCAATACATCTCAGTACACAGCAAAACCTTTTTCACTTAAACTAAGGTTTTAAGAAAATCTGAAAACTTCACACTTTAAAAGCCACTTTGCCAATTATTTTTAAAAATGGATTTTCAGCAAACTGAAGTCATGTAAAGGAGTTCAAATAACTTGCCCTTAATTTACAATGCACACCAACACTTTCCTTCAAGAAAATCTAAGTACTAGAGTCCTCTTTTAATTCTTTTTTTTAAAATCTGATGGAAATATATATAACAAGTAGTAGACAAAGCCTCTTGCCGCAAAGGACTAGGTTACCTCTAAAAGAAGTGAGAAGTATTCAGCTTTATATAATTTATGTTCTCCAGAAAATTCCATTTCACTTGTGAAGCTACAATTGACCAGACGAGATCCTGGGAGTGTGCAGTCAAAAGCTTGAAAACATGCCACCTGACACCTGTTTCACAGGATCCTGCCATCCCTCCTGAAATCACTTGACCACGTGTGTGCAACAAGGCTTTTCGGTCCACTCCTCTTGCCACAATAAGAGTTCATCTCTCATCATCTATCACCTGAACGATTGCTATGATCTCTCAATTACTTACAGTCTCACCTCCTGCTGGCATCCTTACTCCACACTGTGTCAATGAGATTGTTCTCAAATGCACATTTGACCACTTAGAACCAAACTGATTCAGTTCTCCATGCCACGTGCTTCTGTCACTGGTCTCTTTGGTCAGTAGGTCCTCTGTCTTTTATAGATTATTTAGAAATTTCCACAAAATAGTATTCATGATCTTAATGTATTTCATTTTAAAATGAAACCAGTAGAAACAATGATATAAAGAATATAAATCAAAATGTACATATTTGTAAATGGATGATCTGTCATCTAGAGTTGTTTAGCATGAAAGTATATTGGAAACATCACATTCCAACCTTGGGCCTCCTAAAATCAACTTGTTAACTATCTGAAAGATTTCTGATAGTAATAACCTCATAATGAGTTATAGGCACAAAAATAAATTCATATGACAATAGTACAAGTTATATAGAGAAAAAAACATTGCCAGTTAACTCATTTCATACATGCAATGTTTAAAAAAATAAAGATTTTATTCAGAAAATTGCTAAGTACCTATGAAGAAAATTCAACTTAGAAAAATACACATCAGTATTTGTTTATTCATAAAAACTGAACACATGTGGAAAACTATTCCCAACTCAACAAATAAGTCAATAAGAAACTTACTATAAAACCCTGAAAAAGATATTTTAAAAAAGATAGTCCTTAACAAAATATTAGCAAAATAGTATAACATGACTGTATGGAATTTATTGCTGGCATGCAATTTTGTCTACTATTTGAAAACCAATTAATGTAACATCCCAGTAGAGAAATAAAAAAATCATTTGACCATCTCAATAAATGCAGAAAAATAATTTTACAAAATTTAAAGTCTATCCTTTAGTGTTTGAAAAATAAACTAGAAAAACCAGAAATAGAAGAGAATTGCCACAACCTGATAAAGGGCATCTACCAAAAATTCCTATTGTTGACATTATACTTTGAGTGATATATTGAGCAAAAGCATTTTCTCCTAAAAACACGTATAAGGAGAACCTTCCACATCATCACTTTCATTCAAAGCAGAGGTCTCACCCAGTGCACAAAGATAAATATGAGACATAAGAGATGTGAGAGCAGGAAAACTGTCTTTATTTTCAGGTATTACATTTGTTTTCATACAAGGCCCTAAGAAATTTATTAAACAGCTACTAAATCTAGTGACTATACCAAAGATTCAGAATACAAATTAAATTCAAAAAAACCAATGTATTTCTATATCCAAGCAACAAATAATTGGAAATTATTTTAAATGATGTATTTTCAATAGAGTACATATGAAGAAATATACAAAAAGCATAAGACACCCACACTGAACACTAAAAATATTTTTGAGAGAAACTGAACTAGACTCAGAAGCTAGAGATTTACCATGCTAACGAGTAACCATATAGTTAATAAACTCTAGGCTTTTATAGGTAAATAGATGCAACTTGAGACCATACTCATAAGTAAAATAAATCAGACTCACATGTGTAAACATCATATTGTCTCCCTAGGGTAAAAAACTGAAAGAGTAAATAGGATCCAAAATGTACAATAGATACTGTGAAACGGAAAGAAAGAAACTGCTCAAAAGTAAAGAACAATTGGAATGAGGGAAAGGAGAAAAGAAAGAAGGGAAAAACATATATATACACATATATATGATGGATAATTATAGTACTAATCTCTGTTAGTTCATCAAAAAGAACAGTTTGTGCTTTCATTGTTAGATCATTTTTTCATGCCTCTATCTTGTAATTTGAAAAACTATTTTGAAGATAATAATACACAATATATTAATTATTGTTAATCTCCTATTACTTTGTTTTGAATATCTGTATCATCATTTTTATTCTTTTTTATTTTAAAATAGAAAATTAATTAATTTTTACAAACTGGTAGATTAAGCATTATATCAGTGAAAATCTCAAAAATCTTTCTGGTAGAAAGTGAACGCAAAGATGTATGTGAAAAATAAAAGAACTAAAATAGCCACAACAAATTTGTTTTAAAAAGTTAGATGACTTGCACTAGGTAATTATAAAACTCATCACAAAACCATAGTATTAAATACAGGGTGCTATAGAAAACCAAAATATTAGCCAAACAAAATAGTTAGAAATAAATTCACATGAATTTTCACAAACTGTTAGTGAAATCCAATGAGCACTAGAGCACATTTTCATCAAATTACTCAGTAAACATCCACACTGAAAATAACAAAGCTTGAGCAATACATCAAATCTCATACAAAAGCTCAATTAAGATGATGTCTAATAAGCACAAAAATTTTAATTAGGGGTCGTAAAAGAAAATATAGAATAACATAAAAAAAAGCAGCAATTTGATGTTAGAAGTTTCTTTAGAAGGCAAAAAATCACTAACCATTAAACTGATTTTTCATTACGGTCAAAATTTTGCTTACCAAAATACACCAGTGAGAAAATGAAGAGTCAAGAAAACTGTGTGAAAGATAAAGAGGAAGACAGAGAGAGGCAGAGAGAGAGAGACGACAGGTAGGCAGGCAGGTAGTTAGGGAAAGGCCTGATATTCAGAACACCTAAAGAATTTCTACAAGCAATATTTCTCTCCAAATATTCAGACCAATGCTCCACAAAGTAAGTAGATCATTAAAGTTTACTAAAAGATTGTCACTGAGAAAAGAAAAACTAAAATCACAATGAAATGTCAATAATACCCACTAGAATAGCAACAATTAAAATGAGATATTAAAGTGGATGTGGATCAACTGAACCTTTCATATATTGCTAGTAGAAAGACTAATTAGTAGAAGTACTTTGGAAAATTACTCAGTAGTCTTTCACAGATTTAAATGCTTATGCAATTTATGATTCAGCAATTGCAGACCTGAATGTCTACCCAAAAGTCATATATCTCCAGAAAGACTTGTACAAGTACATTAATAGCTGCTTTATGAATAAGAGAAAAACTTTTGAGACAATTCTCTCTTAGTCTGTCTTTTTATATACAAATGACTCACTCTAAAGTATCCTATTATAGTAATACAAAATGGACTAAGAAAAATCCATCTATATGAACAAGATAATAAATAACTGATACATTTAAACAATAAAGTATTACTTAGCAATAAAAACTAACATATATAACATGGATAAATATCAAAAATATTACTTTGATCAGAAGAAGATACAAAAGAGTTTACACTGTATAATTCCATTTATATGAAGTCATGAGCTTGAGAAACTAACACATGGTGGTAGAAATCAGAATATTGTTGATCTCTGGGGAACACATGACACAAACAGTACAAGAGAACACTGCAAGGTAAGGGTTACATATTATATACTGACAGGAGTGTGGACTGCACACAGTATACATTCGCCAAAACTCATGGAAGTACACAATGAAAATCTATATACTTTGCTGAAGATAATTATACCTCATTTATTGAAACCACATTGAAATACAATTTCTCACCTATTTGTTCCCAAAAGTTCACAAGTAACAACAAATTTAGTGGATGTGGACATAGAGAAACAGGCACATTCCACATTTTGCTAAGAATGTAAAATGATACAACTCCTTGGAGATATGGCAAATTTGAACCATCTAGTAAAATTAGAATATACTTGCTCTTTGATCCAGTAATTTCTTTTCAGGGATTCTATAACACATGTGCACAGGTGAAGATAGGAAAATATTTGTATACAAGACTACTCACTGCAGCACTGTTTAGAGTAGCAAAACAACAAATATACTAACATATTCATTAACTGGTTGAACAAATCAGGGTACAGGCAAACAATAGCTTTCTCTTTAGTTGTAAAAAGTAAAACACAGAAATATATATTCTTATGGAAATATTGTTACATACAAAAAGTGGAATAGAAAAAGTACATGAATTGCTATCAGAATTGCTATCATCATTGCAGAGAGGAAATGATGATGAATGGATGGGGAGAGAGGTAGATGGCAGCCACATATAACTGAATAGAATATGTGGTTTACACACAAAAAAACTATGAAAATATAGGACAAATTTTAAATGATTACCAAGAGAAGAAAGAGTAGAAGGAATGGGCACACTAACATTTCTCTGAATATATGTATCTTGGTCTAAATTTATTTTGGAACACTATAAAGAATCCATACAATCATACAAGAAAATGAAATAAAATTTAATTTTTTAAGTTTCTAACAAGCAATTATAAAATAAGTGAGTCTAATTGTATGTAACTAGTTAGTGGCATAATATCAAGAGATAATATCAAGTGACATGAAAACAATAATTTAACCAAATATCCCTAGCGAGAAACAGCCCCACAACAGAAAGAACTGCAGACATACATAAGCAGCATCGAAGAAATTGTGCTATTACTATGAAATAGTGTATCATGAAATAAAGAAAATAAATAAATTGCACTGGTATTATTGAGAACTGGCATTTTTTAGGTAGGAAGAAAAGAGATACAGATGGTAAGATTTATGAGTTTGAATTAAAACCCTACAACACTGCATCTGAATCAAAAGCATCAGCAAGAATTCAGTGTTACCTCTCAAAAATAAAGTTGGTATTTCCTATTTTCATCTACTGAAAAGATTCAGAAGCAATAACCAACTCAGCAATAGTAAGTATCCTAGTAACTATATTTCACAGTCTAAATCACGTCTCACCAAACAGCCATGACTCCTTGAAAAACTGCCTAACTCCAGGTCCAGAGTGGGGGAAAACTGTCCAAGACAATCTCAGAAAATCTTATTAAAACAAAACACAGTGAAGCTACTCCATGTCTGATAAGAAGAACTTGGCCAACTTGAAGATGCTTCCATTGGCCCAGGAGGGACAATTTTATATTGCTGTCCACAAGTGTCTTGGTTACTTTTCTCTCATTGCTGAAACAAAATACCTGACACTCAAAATAAAGGAAGGAAAGGTTTATTTAGCTTACAGTTTTTGGAGGTTTCATTTCATACTCAGCTGGTTTCAAGGCAGGGTGGCATGAATAAGGGGCAGCTGTTCATAGCAGCTGCAAATGACAAGAGTGAAAAGGGTAAAAAGGGAAAAACACACCTCCTCCCTTCCCTTATATTGTATGCCAGCCCCACCCCTGGGCAGATGCAGCACTGACACCACCAATCCCAGTGCTAGACAACAAGCCAATCACAAATGCTAGATTCAGCCACCTCCATGACTGCATGAGGCTGGTGGGGAACACCAAGACATAAACCATAACAAGAAGTTAGGAAAACTAATAATAATCCTTGCTTGTTACTAAAGAATGCTATT
The DNA here is from genome assembly GCA_004365215.1 of Cuniculus paca. NCBI lineage: Eukaryota > Metazoa > Chordata > Mammalia > Rodentia > Cuniculidae > Cuniculus > Cuniculus paca. The sequence goes on from RJWT010006340.1 coordinate 6,300, forward strand.
AAACTGAGAAAATAAATACTAGTAAATCATTTCTTAAATTGGAATATTAAGGGAAGGAATCATGAATTAGCCCTTCCTTTCCTGTACAAACTAATCCTGTTTACAAACCAAATGATGAAGAAATAGTAACTGTATAATAGTATTCTAGCTAAACACTGAATGCTAGATTTAGAAAATCATTATTTTGCAGTCCTTAAGTAACTAATGAAGGAAAGATTAGCTGCTAACATCACTAAAAACCATCATAATAAAAAAAACTTAAAACATCACCAAATATTGACCTTCCTAATAGAAGCACAAACCACTAGTGAAGTAATATTTTAAAAAATAAAAGTTGAATCCAATTATGCCTCCAAAATTAACAAATCATAGGTGATCATGGAGACAGAGAAACATATTGAATACGAAAACATAAAATACAAACATGGAACCTCCACAGATCTAATGATTAAGTTTCTTTCAGAAATATATTACGAAAAATATATAAAGCGATAATCTGTAAGAATTAGAACCAAATTAATGAATTGTAATATTCAGACCTTATTAATCAGTTTGAAAATGGTTATGAGAAATTGCCTAGGTGCTGAGGAGTCATCATGCTGAAGGGAGATTTGTATCCTGCTGGAAAACATCCCCCATAGAAATAAAATGCAAGCCATGGGTACGATTTCAAGTTTACTGTACATAGAGATAATTGTGTAATAGTGAAATTAAACACATTTGGTTAACCCAATTAATCTAAAATATTATCAAATAAGTAATTAATATAAAATGGTTAATGGGACATTTTGCTATTTTTGGTGCTGATTTTTCACAATCCAATGGATAGTTTAGACTTAGAGCACATCTCAAATCATAGTCCGTCACATTGTCATTGGCCACAGGGGTCTGGGATATGCTACTGCACAGTATAGCTATAGAACTTTGGGATTTGAACATTATAAGAATCTACCTGTTTTTCATTCTTTCAGGCACCAAATTTACTCCCCATGACTTCCACTACCATGGCTCCCCAATTCATCTATTTTCTAACCCCAAGACCACCTGACCAACCATTTACTATGTCTTAATATCTGATATTTATCTCCAGTTAAGTGTTCTAAAGTTCATGACACATTTCCCCTAATAAGAATTGGTTATCCTGTTCCCATCTCCCACTCTTTAGTACCACCTCCTCATTTAATCATCTAAAAATTCTGTTAGTTCTACTTCAAAATCTCTCAAGCCCTCTACAACTTCTGTAGATAAAGTATTTTTCAAATCAAGATTAACACTGCTGGAAATGATGCCCATTTTTCTCCCATCTACCATCATTTTGTCCCTATCCCAATACATCCCCTATAATCTCATAGGAAGAAATGTGATCATGAATTAAAGAAAAAGAACAATAATATATATACATAACAAAAGCTGAACTTTCTCCTTAAACATTTTCCTATGGTCCACAGGACAAAAATTAAAAGACAAATATAGTCTCTGAAGAAGGTTTTAATGTTCTTATCTGACATAATTTTGCTTTACACGAGTGAATCCAATGCTACTTGTTTACAAAGAAAGAAAAGTGTGTATAACTAGTTTTGTCTAGAACATATGATGAAAAGTTAATATCACTATTAGCAAAAGCTGAAATGTAGGTATAAATTCACCAGCTTCCTAAAATTAAGGCATCTCTTCATAAGAGAGAGCTTTAAGCAATAACTCCCTCAATCCTCCATGATTAGCCCCAGGAAATTGGTTAATTAGAATCTTATTACCTAACATACCAGCAAATAAAGAGCATACATCTGCCCCAAGACAGGAGTCCTGAAAGTGACTGCAGTCACTGGGTAAACAGACTTGAATGGGCAGCTCTGGGTGAAATATAAGCACGACAAAGAGGAAGGGCAGGATTTATACCTTGCTGGCACACCTGGGAGCCGAGAGGGTACAAGGACTGCAATATGTAACAGAAACCAGCTGCCTTATTCTGTTTCATTGAGACTGCCAACCGAGATACATTATTTGACACTGCTATGCACAGCCAAATCATTCATCAAGCTGTTTAAATCTCAGCACACCACCTGCCCGTGGACCAGATTCATATAAAAAATACAATGAAACTTTTCTCAGCCCCGTGACAAAAGTGAAGACACTTCTTTTAGAGAGAACAAAAGTTAGACATCCTTTGTGGACCAAGTATGCCACAATACCTCAAAGCATAGATAAAAAAAAAAAAAAGAAAGAAAGAAAGAAAGAAAGAAAAGGACAAAGAAAATAAAGCCTGTCACCCTGCTTGTCTGGGTGGTGCCGAAAGATAAAACTAAAGTGGGGTTATGTAATGCATCACCAAGTGACAAATAAAATATATTTTCTGGCAGTTTCAAAATTTTAAGGACTTTTTCTATGATTGCAATATAACATTTTATACCTTCATAATTAGTCTCAAAATTCTTGCTTTAAATAGGCATTAGGCACAATAGAAGCAGGTCAAATAGAACTAACTCATCTTCAGACTATCTTCCCTCTATCTATCTAAAACCTTTCTGAGCAGTAGCAGCAGCAGCAGCAATGGTATCTTTAAACACTAATTCTTTTGAACTTCTTTCACATTATGGATGTCTAGGGACAGGTTTATTCTTAGTTCTTAAAAGCTCATCCTCCTTGCTGAACTCAGGGGGAAAAAATTAAATATTTTTGTGAAAGTCTGTCAAACAAAATTCAGGAAAAAAAAAGAAAACTGGGTCTAATTTGGTTCACTCAGCATCACTTTTTCTTTTCTTGGAGTAATCAACAAATATCTTGGTGCACAAGTCACTGAAGGCCTTTGAGTTCTCAAGACAGTTGACAACTGACTGGGTGAAAATATGTTTTGAAATCCTCAGATGAACTTAGGGACGGGACCATGCAGAGAATTTTCATGTTAAGAGCAGCCCTAGAGGGAGACAGATTAAAGACATTCTGAATATACATGTAAATGTTAACGTACCCTTTTGCGTTGGCATATGACTTAAAATAATCAATCGAAATGTATTCAACTCGGATAAATGCCAATAGCATAATGTCGACTAAAAAATCAAGGTATACGCTGCTGTATAAAAGGACAGTTATACTTCCATGAGTAGTAAAGACACACAGAGCAGTGACACATATTGTCATTACATACGGTACACTCGCAAGTACTCGGGTGAAACACAGACTGCCCCAGAACTCCCAGATGAGGACTATTCGATGGTGCTAGGAAAGGCAAAACGTTCACTGCAATTTCCAAGAGGCTGTGAAGGGAAGGGAAGGAAAAGATAAAGAAGGAGAAGGGAGAATGTGAGAGAAATTTAGGAGGTGTGGACTCTGAGGACTGGAAGACGGACTGGCAACCTAGAATGCACCAAACCGGCAAGACAGTGTAGACTGAACACAGCCATTGTGTGCATTCACTACCACAAAACAGAGGATCACACACTTCTCTCAATCCTACTACCTCTAAATAGTTGAGAACCCAGCCACTGAACTCATAGTCATGATGGGAAGCATCTCCTAATTTATGTACATTTGAATAAAACAGTAAGCTTTTAAAAAGTGTTCAACTCCCTCATTCATATCGAAGTATGTGGTACTTTGAGTGTTTAGTTTCTTAACCCACGTAGCAACAATATCTGCTTATCATTCACTTTGAGGAAACGATATGGTTGTATTTCAGAGCTTGTTTACATCTGACCTCAGGAAAGGATTCTCTCCACCAGAGCGGTTCAGCTAGGCCAAGCACTTGACACTAGTGTCTGTCCCTGTCTTTGACAGTGGAGACCAGTAATGACAATAAACCAAGTATCGTTAAATATCGACAGTCTGCAAGGCCCCAATAGGCCCACGAGAATAATTTTCCTGAAATATTTGAGTGATAAATAATTTCTCAAGATATCAACCCTCACCTGAGGACTTCCCATGGACACACTTGAAGATAAAACAAGAACACTTCAGCGTTATGCCTCAAGAGAATGAAACAAAGGCACCGCAAAGAAAACACTTCTCACACTGCCCCTCTTGGTTAACGTGTGGTTGCTTCTTTTTCCAGCAGTAACTGCAACCCTGCTTCCTGCATAAAATATAACCAATATAACCATGAATAAATGATCAAAGCCATCACGAAATTGCCCCCTTTTAACAAGCAGTCCAAAAGGGACTTGCTCCTGTCTCAAACCCTCTCTGTAAGTCACCAACTGGTTGTGACCATGGTGTGTCACAGCCTCCCTTGCGGTTCCAGGGACCAATTAACTTCTTGGGGATGCAGAAAGTTTATTTCTGGGTCAAACAGCGTGGCACCACTCACATCCTCTCCCTCCACAGGGGGTGTGTGCTCACACACAAGCATGTGCCGGTTACCTTTATTCTTTAAGGAATCACAATCATATAAAATTGTGGACATAATTAATAGGCATCATACACCTGAGCAGAGAAAGAGCAGCCTAGGAGACCTGAGGGTGCTGTCTAGAAAGCCTGGCTTGTAGGGTTGGTCCTTACCAGCACTGGAGAATATGGTTTCTCTAACATTCCCTAGCTGATGGAACCGGTTGGCTGTGCCTAAACTGTACACACCATGACCGCTGGGGAACAGGTGTCTTCCTTCCAGGATTCTTCAATTCTGCTGTACTCTAGGACCTGATCAGCTTCCAGCTGAAATCTAGGAACTAAGGGCATCCCTGGGAAGAAACAAGGGACGCACACGGCTGCCACCATTATTGATGGAGAGAAGATGAGCTCAGTGTGACCTCCAACGGGAGAGAGAATGGGCAGAGGCAGTCAGCACACGGACTCCTCAAGACCCTGCATCCTCTTCCACTGCTGATCCAGTCCTGTATTCTATTGTGTCACTGTCATAGATCTTAGCCCTGAATACAGCTGTATGCTGAGTTCTGTGCGTGCATCCTTCTAGAAAATGGCCACGTGGGATCAGAACAAGCGACTCAGGAAAACTTGGATTTAATGATCTTGAGCAAACAGTAATTGTGACAAACAGTTCAAATGATCCACTCTTACAAAGAGCAATGGAATTCGCAGCTCAGCATCTATTAATAAAGCAGAAAATCATAGACATTTCGTACAGTTATGTGGGAGTTATTTCGATAAACCAAAACTTGCCTGTTTTTCTTCCTATCGTTCATATAATTTTTATCTAAAGACAAGAAATCAAGTAAGTGAGTGCTTTGTGACAATAGTCAAATATGAAAAAGTCCATGCCCTGAGTCCTTTCTCATAAGAAGGTGCAGCAGAACATGTTGAACAAAACCTGTAACTTTAGTCAATTTTTGAAAACAAATAAAAGATGCAGATGAGTAAGAAATTGAAATGTGTCATAAGATGTAAAGAAAAAATATATTTTAAAGAAATTACTGACTAGAACAGCCTTTTATTCCTTCCAGGTAGTGTGGGCTTAGAAAAAAACTTGTTTCATTCAAAGAGAGGCACACACAAAGTAGCACACTAAAAGATGAATCATACAGTTGTATCACTTGAGAGATAAGACACCAAGAAGTAGTATGAAAAGGTGACATACATACACCTCCCAAGTTCTATTCAGCAAATGCATACAAAAGACTTTCTTGAGTTTCTGGACACACTGCTAACACTTTCATTAATTTTCATCTTTAACCAACATCTAAATATTGACGAATTCTTGCCTTTGTATTTGAAATTTTTACCAAAAAAGTTTATTTGAATTATAAATGTAAAAAGCATCTTTTGAAGATAGCAGTAATTGTATGACAACCAAAACAATTGATAAGATTTGGTTAGAAGCACAATTGGCTGTTAAATTTATAGTTGATTTATAGTAATGAGAAATGCATGTAAAGTTAGACTTCAACTGTACGTGAGTCCTTCACACAGCTTCTTCTAACCAGAGAAAAGAATCTCTGTTGCTCTAATAAATTTATCTCCCCTATACTATAGATTGAATGCTTATGTCCCACCGAAACTCATTGGCTAAAACCTAATACCCAAAGTGATAGTATTTACTTTGCAGGACTTTGGGAGGTAATTGAGTCCCAAGGGCAGAACTCTTATCAATGAGATTAGGACCTTTTTAATAGAGGCCCCAGAAAAATTCCCTTGCCCTCTGACTTGAGAGGACACAGTGATACAGTACCACCAGTGAACCAGAAAGCAGATGGAAAGACACTGAATCTGCCCATACTGTCAGCTTCAACAAGCCATTCTTCATAACTGTGAGAAACAAATTTCCACTATTTAGGAGTGACCTGGTCTATGGCAGCTTGTAATAGCAGCCTGAACAGACTCAGACACTGGAAATCTTCCACAAAATTGTGCAGTATTCAGGAAGACAATATTATCACCAGGTTTATGATTGTCTGCCTGGGAAGAGACATTATACTATAGGTGGATCTTGATAAAATGCATGCAAACTATCGCCACACTTTTGTTGTAACGATTGGAAAAGCAGCAGTTTTCTCTTCAGTGATCAGAGAGAAAGAGGCTTCAAGTCTTTTAAAATTTGTTAAAGTATCAGATCTACAAGCTGAGATAATAAAAGTCCACTTCAGTATGGTGGTAAAGTCATCAACACATTAAACAGTGATTACCTCTCAGATACTTCCATCAGTGAATTGATAACTGCTTCTTCAGAAACTACTCGTGAACCCTTAATACTAAAGAGTGAATATTATAGCCAACAAAACACTAAGTTCTTTTCTTCCACCAGAATGACTACTCATTTAAACTTGAGAGGAAAATTATGATTGAATAGCATGTCCAACAGTTATCTCAGAACCAAAATGAATTCATAGAAACAGTTTCTATATTGCAACTCTACTTCTCCGTTATTCATAATCATAATGGATTTTGAGTTTCAATCATCAAATTTAAAAGAAAGGCAATTCTTTAGATACCTCTCAAAGTAATGTAGACTCAAGCTCAATAGATACAAGCTAAAATAAAAAGTCACAAATAAATGTTAGTGGTTGTAGGTAGGATGAGATGGGATAATGCATTTCTTTGCCTCTTAAAGGCAGCTTAAATGAATCATGCTTACACAACTTAAATGATCCGTCAAACTCTGTAGAATGCAGTGTTATCCTATCTCTACTTGCATGCCAATATTGTGACAATAAAATAGTCCGAGTAACAATAGACCATGGAAATGTAAAAATAAATTATACAAATATAAGATTCATTGCTTTATTATTTATTTGATTGCTGACTTTTATTTACCTACACAGTCACTAATAAAGCATAGTTTAAAAAATGAATTAAAATAACAACTGAAGGTGCAGTCGCTGTTCTTACTTTACCCCATCATGAGATTATCAAAGCATATGATAGTTTTATGTCAAAAGAACTTTGAAACAAGAATTTCAAAATGAGAATTTTGACAAGTTCGTTAACAAATACATTATAACTGTCAAAATGTCAGCATTATGGCATGAAATAAATGGATTGATTATAAGGAAGTTTTACCTTTTAGGATTCTAATTTAGTTTAAGAATTTCAACCAAAGTAAACTATCAAATTTTAAGTGCCAATGTTTGTAATTACATTTTTTAAATATTTAAAAATACAAAATACAGCAAAATATATAAAATACTAAATTTAAACTACATTTTTTAAAACATTGAAATGATTTTGTCCTTTTTCTTAAGCTCTCAGCCTTTTTGACATCTTTTCTCAAAAAACATATGGCTCCTTTATAGGTGAAAGCTGTCAGGCAAAACACACACTAACCAGTGGATGTTAATGATAGTTCAATGGGAGAATTAAGCATTAAAATAATGCTTAATTATAATTGTAAGTATGCTTAATTATTATAATTGCAAAATAACTATTGTTGGGTCACTTCCCCAAAACAGCTTTCTTCAGTAAGACAGAAAAACCTGCCTCTTCCCTAAAAAGATATATATATATATATATATATATATATATATATATATCATGTATGTATGTATGTATATATGGATATATATATATCCATAATACTTACTAGTTTATCCATAATACTGATTAGTTTATATACATATAGCCATACTTATTAATTTATTTGTATATAACCATAGTACTTATTAGTTTATAAGAAAATTCAGACTTGCTTATTTTCACAATTAGTAAGCATTATACTATATACTATGATTAAGACAAAAATACCCTAAATGACCTAGAAGCTTTAATCTATGAGACAAAATCTATGTCACCAACAATAGCAACACAATGTAGAGTAAGAATAAAGAACAGGGATTTTGTTTGAGAAAGTATAAGAAGAGGCTATAAAAGAAAGCTTCAAAATATACCAAGGATCTAAGTTAGTGTCATTAAGTAAAAGGAACCATATGAAAAGAGAGAAAGAAGTTAGACAGTACAGATCTTCTTCATAAAATATTTAATAACACTGTTGAATTACATGCAGAACAAATGGAGGGAATCACTGTAAGATGAATATGGAAACATACTTCTTGTTTTCCAGAATGAAGGGTTCGGACATGACTTTGCAGATGATAGGGACTGATTTAAGAGTGGCATGTGATTTGCATATTGGAGGGTGTACAGGGTTTGAGATGAGAGAGTGCTTTCAAGAGAGGGGCTCAGGAAGGTGACCCTGAAACAACGACTAGACTAAGCTGGGAGTAAAGATAAATATTTGACAGCCACCTATGTCGGTGTTGTAAACATTATTACTTTGGGTTTATATCTTCAAAAAAACTTTGGAAATATCTATCCCCATTAAAGATAAGAATATGAATAAACTGAGAAATTAAAAGACCAAATTGTTTAGGAAAGGTAGTTATTCAACTAAGAAAGACAGCAGATTAGAATCTAGTGTTTTCCCAGAGCTACATTTGGACCATATGCTAACTCTTCAGGCACTTATCTGCTGTAAAATCTATTCTCTCAAATTAACTCACATGAAAATGCTTTATTGAATTTGGTTTGGGGAAAAAGTATATTTTACAAAATATACCAAACATCTGGTTTAAATTTTCAGAAATCTTCTTAATGATAACACATTATAAGTCACTTTATCCTCAAAATTAATTGGGATTCTTTTTGTCTTCATAAATTTAAGTTTTTCCCAATATAGTTTTTGCTATATGCTCCTTCTTGCTCAATTATTCTTGACTACGCAGACAACTCTTCACATATGTCTTCTATTTTGTACTCATTCTATGAGAGGGGAACACTGCCCTTGCCTTTATATATGGTAATGATCTTGGCAACACTAATTTTTCGATGCTGTTCTTTTTACAATATTGGCAAAGTTTTATGCTGTTGTCATAGCTGAGCCACAGATCAACATCTGTCTTTTGTAGTTGTCATTAATATTCTAATCTTATTACCTGTAGAAAGAGTTCAGGTATCTAGGGTTTCATTGCTGGGTAAAATGGCACTGAAGTCACCCCACATCTTTCAAATAAATATTATTATTAAAGAATAACATATTTCATCTAGCCCACTAGGAAGCAGACCCAATATACCAACCCCATATGGTAAAAAGCAAAGGCAACGAAAGTAAGTGGAAAAGAAAAGTGAGGTAGGTAAGAGAGAAAACATAGGTAAGCAGCACAAGTCAAGTTGGAAACAGCTTCCCAAGCAAACATTTCAGGCTGGTTGATCTCATCTGAAGCCTCCAAAGGAACACTGGATACTTACCATGCCAGCAGTCAGATCACTTACTTGTATTTCCTATATTATTTACAAGGAAAGGCAAGACGTGTGGGTGAAATATCCATCCTTTCTCTCTATATAATGAACTACCATTCAGCTATACAGAAGGACAAATTTGAGACTTCTGTAGGAAAATGGATGCACCTGGAAGATATAATGTTGAATGAAATAAATCAAACACATAAGCTTAAGAACCATATTGTATCTTTCATTTGAATGTGGAAAAGTACAAACAAACAAAAAAATTACAAACTTTTAGAATGATCATTCAATTCCAGTTCTTTGAGGAAAAAAAAATATATATATGTGTGTGTGTACATATATATATTTATTGAATATTGAATTTTAGATTTTTCAGACTTAAACGATGGATTTCAAAGTATAGTTATAAGTCTAAGCTTAATGATTTGGTGATTTTCTTAAAAATTTATACTTGAGTATGACTTGGCTGAAAACACTTAAAAATAACTAATGATACAACTTACGTTTGGTTCCATGGTATATTTTACGTTTTCCATTCTGTTAAAAGAACTAGGGTAATACACGAGAATTTGCCAATCAATCCTTGCAGATTCAACACACTTTTTTAGAGAAAGAGGAAGCAAATGGTTTCTTCAAAGAATGTTAGCCTTTCATTAGATACTTGTGAAATTTTTATTTCATGAAGTATCAGAATACTTTAATAGGTGTATTAATTAGTAAGAAGGAAAAAAGACATAATAGACTACTATATACAATTGAGAATATAATTCTTGGTGAGCCTGTGTTGCTCCAAATGTTATTAAAGGATCTTGTGAGCCCAGCAGTTTAGAGAGGCACAGTGTGTCTTTCTGGGCCACTAAACCCCATGCTTTCCCAATGGGTTGCAATTAGAGAACCACCTGTGAGAAGGAGTGGGGCTGCCCCACTGGGACACGATGGATTAAACACTCCCTCGTTTTCTGGACCCACAGGCAGTCTATGGGCAGGTGTAGTGCGTTTGGCATGGAAACTTTTCATCACCCAGGGTATCGCAGTTTTGGACCTCCTATTACAATTCAAACACCTTAGATTACAAATGGATTATTACAGGATTATCAGCATGGAGAACTCACTTTGTAAGTTTTACTAGAGAATTCGAAAAAGGAAATTTAAGTTCTTTTCTGTTTAACATTTTAAAACTATTTTGCCATAACAGTAGAAAATATCAAAAGATAGCATTATCTAATAAATATTCACATTTACAATTATACTTTTGTGAGCACAGTGTCACAGAGGTAAAAGGCTAATTAAAACTGTCTAGTAAAACTCATATCTAGCCTAAGAAAGCACTATTAGTTCTGGCATCTCTCCTTTAGTTTTAGCATCATGAAAAACTTGTAAATACCTCTCTTTGCTGATATTTCCCCAGAAACACAGAAAAAAAATTTAAATTAGAAATAAAAATTAAGAAATGTATTTTTAAGTTTGGATCAAAAACGTGCCCCCCCAAAGACTGATAACTCAGACATGGGGCTTCAAGCAGATGATTAGGTCCTGGGTACTCTCTTCATCCGGGGATTAATCCAGTAATGAGTTCACCTTGGCTAAGGGTGCTGTTACAGACGGGGTCTGGTTGGAGGAAGGAGGGTCATTGGGTTGGAGGAAGGAGGTCACTTTGTAAGGTGTTTGTTTTTCTCTCTCTTTTCAACCCTCTCTGCTTCCTGGCTGCCAGAAGGTTGTGGAGGACCACTTGGATGACTTTCCTTGAAAGAGGAGCAATTATCTCCGTTTTGGCTAAACCTGGCCTTATCTCCATGTACTGATTCGTGCAGCACAGGCTAGGATATTTCCTTATCCCTTCAGTTAGCTTTAAGCAATGCAGATCAGTCTAGCTGAGGTGCTGATGTGTAGCCATTGAAACAAGGTGACAGGTCAGTGTTACCTAGCTCCCAATAGCTCCCAAAAAAATGTGTAAGCCAGGCAGGAGGGAGAGCCACACTCCACGCTGTCTGCTGGGATCCAGCCTTGAGATAAGAGGCTGTGACTTCCCAGAGCATAAAAGATTACACATCAGAGCTGAAGCACTGACCTTAAATTGATTATACCTTGAATTGATACTACCTTGAATGATGTCATGCAGATTACCCCTTCAGAATATCCTTCTCTCTGCATATTGCAGAGGTGATTTTAGGCCTCCTACCCAACCCAGACCACAGCACTCACGTACTTCCCGTCACTGTTCCACTCATCCCCAGCCACTCATCTCATCAAGAATTAATAAAACCTGGGTTCAGCCCTGGGTGGCAGCCTTTGTTCCAGTTAGCCATCACCCTAGCTGGATTTAGGCCCACCTTGACTCCCCACAACTATAAATATGCCTTGGTGTCCTTATTCCTGCCACAGGTTGCCATAGAAGTGGAAGACTGGAATTAACTCACTAGAATTCCCATAACTTTCCCATGGAATTACAAATATCAACTTTCCAGACCACGACAAGGACAGGAACGGGTTCTCTATGTAAGGTGAGCAGCTTCCTTCCACCATGTGCTCATGCCATGATGCTTGTGCCCTGCCACAGGCCAAAGCAATGGATCCAGCCAACGTTGGACAAAAACATCTGAAACTTTGTGCCAAAATAAATTCCTTTAAGTTCCATACATCAGGTATTCTTGCCAACATTGAAAAACTGAATAATATAAATATAAACCACAACATAAGAGTATCAGTTAAATTTTCTAAAACACCAAATGGTTATTTCTAATAACACCTTGATCCTAGTGATTCTGCATGTGGTCTGACAGAACTAGAAACAAGAAAAGACCCAAAAATTCAAATTCATAGCAAAAACTCCAAAGTGGAACCACATGGCTCTGTAATTCAAACAGATATGCACAGTATTCATATGCACATACACAGACAAAAACAACATTAAGGCCACAGGTTCTAACGTTGGGCATTTAAATACTGGTAAAGTAGTAAGATTAATTGTAGATGAACAAAAATTGAAAAGCATTAGACTTAAAAACCATTTCCCCAAATAACAAAGTAATTGCATGACAGAAGCCATGATAAGAGAGGCTTCAAATGAGTAGCTTAATTAATGTCTTAGTTACTTTTGTTGCTGAGGCAAAATACCTGATGCCCAAAATTAAAGGAGAGGCTTATTTAGCTCACAGTTTGTAGAAGTTTTAGTCCATAGTCGGCTAGCTCCAAGGCAGGGTGGCACATGGCAGAGGAACAACAGTTTGTGGCCATGGAAGGTAACAAAATCAACAAAAGCAAAAGGGGAAAACGAGCCTCCTTCTGTCCCTTTTATCTTATCCACACTGCTGAGATTAGAGTGGCACCAGTCCAACCCAATCAGTGGACTGATCAAGCAATCACTCACCCTTAATCCCAGCACCTTTAATTCCAGCATAGCACTGCAAATCAATCACAAACTCTAAATTCAGCAGCCTCCAAAAAAGACCCATCAAAAATGCATGAGGCTTTAGGGATGCATCTAGACCCAAGCCATAACAATTAATAAGGCTGACCTACCCAATGCAATTTTGAAAACGAAAGCTTGAGAGTGTCAAACTCATCCAGTGTGTAGCTCTGGGCCAGGGCTGCAGAGCTGATGCTGTCAGAAAAAGAGCTCAGAATATGGCAGAAGACAGCACGACAATGAAAATCCAGAGAACATCAGCAGTGTGGTTTATACCACGAGTTCCCCTAGAAGCTTTGTGCACTCATAAACAGGACTTTTGGCTTCCTTATTTATCTATTTATTTATTTATTTATCTATTTTTTTTTTGGTACCAGGGATCAAACTCATGACCTCGCACTTGCCAGGCAGGCACTTACACCACTGAGCTAAATCCCTGGCAAGCAAGGCTTTTGGAAGTTGATTAGATTACAGAAACTGATTTGCTTTTAGGAGGTGGGGTGTGGTCAGGAAAGGGTCACTGGGGTGTGGCCCAAATGTTTCTCTCCCTGGCTCTTCTCCTCTCCCCCTGCTTCCCAATGATGATGATCTTAGCAGTTTCTCCTTTACCATTCTCCTCTGCCCTGCCATCCTGCCTTGAAGCCTGTAGAATTTGGACTGAAACCTCTACAAATTGTGAGCCAAAGTAAACCTTTCCTTTGTTATTGTGGGTATCCAGATTGTGGGTGTCAGGTTTTGCATCTCAATAAAGAAAGTGACTAAGACAATCAAGGAGCCTATCAAACTTTAAAACAGTAATATTATAAGCAGATAGCTTATGTAGGTTAGGGTTAGGAAGAAACCAAAGGATCAATATTCTGCAGCAATATTTTCTCCTACATAGTAAGGCTAAGCAGACCAAAATAAACCACAAGAGAAGTTACTCTTCCTCAACTGACTCTACCGCTTTCATAGACTCGCTCTATCTTACACTATATTCTCTTAAAAACCTTGGGCCCATTCATCAAGAGACACCCTTGTTACAGGGAGACCAGGGGATGTGTTTTTCTGGTTCATAGCAAATCACATTTTACCTCCTTACTGCAAAATGTCCTATACCATACAACATTCCATTCCAACCAACTGTTCCGGTGCATTTTCCAAAGACTTCAGTGTGGAGCAGCTAATTTTAAAAAAGATATATTGCAACTTGTAGAGAAATGTATATGCACAGTGACATGCAGATATTCACACTTCAGACCAAAGGAATGAATATATTATGATGCAATTTCAGTTATAGAAATATGTTTTTAAGGGAAGTCTTTTATGGATTTTTCCTGATCCTTCAATGCGTAAGATTGGGACCAACACATAGCCTCATGGAGCTCACAGATCTGCGTTTCTTCCTCACATTTTTTATGTATTAAAAGTTATGCATCTGTGTGAAATATCTTACTGAATTCCTGAAGAGTTAGTGATAAAAAACTCTTCTGCTTTCTGCAAGATGCTATTTCTATCTCTAATTACTCATCCAAGAAAGAAACATCTGTTGTTGCTCATTACCATTTCTGCTCACTTCCTTATAGTCAGTCTTTATATATTTTGAAAGTATCTTGGATTATGTTGTTACATTTTCTAATATTTTTCATAGAAGTGAATAAGATTAGCTAAAAAGTCAATCAGAATTGAGCCACGAAATATCCAGAGACAAAGAGCAATGAGCTCTTTTTCCCTTTGCCTTATTATTAACTCTGTTATATTTTTTAAAACTAGAAATCTAGTCTCTCCTTTAAACTAGAGCATTGGTAAACTTACTACCTTATTTTATCGTGAATTCTGTGATTTCATTTTTAAGAGAGATGGGACTCACTGCTACTGGGAAAAGTAACATTGCCAATTCTTAATACAGTATGCTTCTGTTGGGAAAAATACGTACTAAAGGAAAGGTGAAAAATACTATTTTTTACCATTTTACTCAGACATAAAAAGAGGGCTACTTTCATAAAACATAGTATTAAAATATATCTCAACCATCAGTTATGGACTATACCTCTGTTTTCTGTTTGTTTGAGCAGCTTCTTCAATCCCTAGAGATTCAAATTCCCAAAGCATGAATCTGATATTCTTCCACCTTCACAGGAGTATTTAGTACATTTACATTGCCTAACATTTAGAAACCTCCACATTTTAGCCTTAATATGTTTATCTTTTACAACTCCTTTACAGACACTTTTCTCCTAAATCAAATCAACGATTTTTTTGTCTTCTAATTGTCCTCCGAATGCACCATTTGATCCCTTCACCTGTTTTTATGTTCAATTGTTTTGTTACCATAAAATTTACCCATAAGGGGCTGGGGATTAGCTCAGTAGAACAAAGCTTGCCTGGAAA
Source organism: Cuniculus paca (assembly GCA_004365215.1). NCBI lineage: Eukaryota > Metazoa > Chordata > Mammalia > Rodentia > Cuniculidae > Cuniculus > Cuniculus paca. The sequence goes on from RJWT010006340.1 coordinate 21,697, forward strand.
GTGAGAGATTGTGAGTTTGATGCCTGGTGCAAAAAAAAAAAAAAACAAAAAAAAAATTCACCCATAGTGAAATGCAAAGATTATGACCGACTTGACAGATTTTAAAATCCAATATGCACGTATGTAACCACCACACCAGGGGAGATGCAGAACATTTCCATCACACCCAAAAACTGCTATGGTGCTCTGATCCAGCTACTCTTCACCTGCCAGTGGCAAGTATTGCTCTGATTTCTATGACTTTGTGTTAGGTTGCCTGTTCATAATCCTTTTATAAGTGATTTTATGCTATTTAGTTACACTCTTGTGGTTGCCTCAATGTCCTGAGTCAAGTCAAAACATTTACCTTCCATGGTCATTTAGACTTTGTAAAAGAGTCAGAAGTTACATGGTTCACTATCCCATGAACAAAGTGGATGAGAACACATCGCAATGCTTTTTTTGGTATTGGGGATCGAACTCATGACCTCAAGCATACCAGGCAAGTGCTTGAACCACTGGGCTAAATCCCTGGTCCCGGGATGCTTTTCTGACCTGCCTTTCCATTGCATGACAGTAGGCAGCAACATTCACCATATTTTTTTATTGCACCACTTCAAGACACTTGTGAAAGAGAACTTCCAGCACCGTTTTAGAAACTAGCAAAAATGACGGGGAAAGTGTGTTTGAAGCCAAGGGGGAGCATTCTGAGGAAGATTAATGGCAGTGTCTTTTACTATAAAAAATTTTTTAATTTAAATATTCACCATATATTTTGATCACCACTTGTAGCTATGTTGTTTCTTGTATTAACAGTTCGGTTTTTAAATATTTAATTATATTCCATTGTATAAATCATAATTACTAACTCTTATATTTGATGAACTATTGAGACATTTCCAAGTTAGGCATTTTTAAATAAATGCATTACAAATGTCTTCGTTTCACACACATTTTAACTCATCTTACTACCAAAATTACTGGTTTTTACTTCCCGATATCCTTTTCTTAATGCTGAAATACCATTTCAAGTTTGTCTTTCCTACAACCCCAGAGCTCAATGAAGTTTCTTTCCCTAACTGTAACATTTACACAAATTATTAGTAATTTATTTTTATTTTGATAATTATCTTTATGTGGGGAAAAACTCAAGATCTACTCCACTGCAGTTTCAGCATTTACCATAGAGCCGTGCATGAATTTATTTATTTAAAAAATAGTGGTAATAATGTAAAGTGAAATCACCATAGTGTTAGAGATTCTACCAAGCACAAATAGAAAATCAGGATTAAATCCAAAAGTTATACTCTTAATGGCATTGAATAGTTGAAGAAGCAATAAAAACTAAATAAATTATAAATTCTGGAGGGAGGAGGTTGATGCAAAAGTAATCTGAGACTCTGTGGACACTTTTTCCTCTTTGATTGAGGGCTAAAGATTGTGCATGTGGATTTGGCTTAAGCAGAGGGCTACTGCTGCAGGACAGATTTCCTACCACTTAGCAGTGCTGTGGAGACAAAGACACACCAACAGCAGTGGTCCTCTACTACAGGGCTCCACAAAAAAGGAAAAGATCACAACCTGCAGACACAAGGGCACTAAGGTGGAAACCTCTGCGTAAGTAAAGCAAAATTTCTCACTTTCTTGATATTGAAACTCCAGAGCCCTACCAAGCTCTCCAGTGAAAACCCTGGAGACTCACACACTGGGAAGAGGTGAAAACTTGAGACAGACTGAGCCTCCCAGAACTGCAAGCCAGCCTCACATATCCCAGTATCTGATGGGTGTTCAGCCTCATTCCATCAGTACAGCAGAGAAAAGCATTCCTTGTGGTAGCATACATACCACCTGCATTTTATACAGATCTTTATTCTTAATGTCCTTCAGTCAACCAAAATGTATTATTCATGCCAAGATATAAAACAACATGAGAAATAACTAAGAGAAAAAAATCAGACTCGTGAAAAAGAAGACCATCGGGGATCCGTACATTTTAGTTATCAATAGTTTTTAAAATAGTTATTAATAATTTATTAAATTATGAAAATTGTAGTTAATTCTTACAATTTTATGTTGCCTCGATGTACATTTTGACTACAAGTCAAACATTCTCATATCAGAAGCAGGGGTCAGTCACCCTGGAGCGTTTCCGGTTCTCTACCTCTTTCCAGTTCCTCAAGGTGCTCAGTCCAGAAAAGGGGTTCCTGCAGCTTCCTCCCAACAGCCATCTCCCTGTGGGACACCTGGATACAGCGGACTGACTGGCCTCGCTAGCCCTCACATCCCTCTAGTCACTGGCACTCATGCCTGCCTATTTTAAACTCGCTAATTAAATCTCCCCATGGGAAGCCTATTGAGGTAAAAGAATAAACCCTATACAGTATTCCTCACTTATCAGTGGTTTCGCTTTCTGTGATTTCAGTCACTCAGGGTTAAACACAGTCTGGAAATATTAAATAAAAAATTCCAGAAGTAAACAAGTTACAAATTTGAAACTGCACACTATTGCGGGTAGCGTGAGGAAAGGTCACACTGTTCTGCTTCTCCTAGGACATGAATCATCCCTTGTGAACAGCGTCCTCAAAACTTGCCCGAGACCCTGAGTGGCCAGGTACTACCAGATTAGTTACCATGTGCTGCAGAGTTGTGTTCAAGTATCAGTGAGCAGTAGCCTCTGCTACCTCACAATTCCTAGATCATTCACCTCACCGCATCTCATCCTGTGGACATTGTGTTATCTCACATCACCAGGAAAGGGTGATTAAAGTACACTAAGATGCTTTGAGAGACCACATTCACCTAACTTTCATTATAGTATGTTGTCACAATTCTTCTCTTCTGCTGTTAGCATTGTTAATCGTTTTGTATTCCACATGTATAAATGAAATTTTTGTCGTAAGTATGTATAGGGTTCAGACCTGTACACAATTTTAGACAACCACTGGGGTCTTGAAATGTATACCCAGTGGATAAGCAAGGACTATTGTAAAGTGACTGGCTCACAAGTTTCTCATTCTTTCTTTTTCTCTCCAGGTGCTCCCTGACCTCCTGAGGCCTCTAGGTGTACTGTGTACATGTCTCAAGAACTTTAAGAATAAAACCTTTATTTCCATTTTGTGTGTCTTCTAATCATAGTAAGGGTGCACACCAAATTAAAGATCTTAAACTGAAATGTAGAGAATGTATGAAAAAATGAAGAATTTTACCAGAGAACTTTAATCTTTGAAAAAGAAACAAATTAATAGCTTAGTATTAAAAAAGACAATATATGAAATTATAAAGAGGAGGCTGGATAGATCAGTAGAAGACAAAATCAACAAAATGACAGGAGACCTAGACAAAATGTTCGAAGTATACTGTCTTAGTCTGCTTTCAGCACTCTAACAGAACATCGGAGATTAGGTACCTTATGAAGGAAAGAAGCTTATTGAGATTTTCATTTAAGTTAGGATTTGGGGGCTGAAAGTCCAAGAGCAGGTGGCCCCTCTGGCTATGTGATCATATGACACAGAGCATTCCTGGGCAGGACCCATGCTGGGAATATCACACAGCCAGGAACAAAGCAAGAGACTGGAGAGCAACCAAAACCGAGATCACTCTTTCAAAATGACCTGCTGTAGGAGGAACTCACTCAGTCCTGCAAGAACTACATTACTGCCTTTCCATGGTGAAGATCACATGATCTAACCACCTTCCACTAGGTCCTACCACCTCTCAGTACCACCACAATGGGGACCAACTTTCCAGTATGTAAGCCTTTGGGGGACAAACCATACCCATGTGAAGAGACAGAAGTACCTAAGCTGTGTATCAGATGGAGTTAGGATGTATAAACACATATCATGTATAATTTGTCTTTCCATCTGGAAAGAGAGATCATGATAAATAGGCAATATTTGAAATGATAATAGCTGTGTTTGTTCTAAAACTGATAGACAAACAAAGTCAAGAAGTTCTACAATTCCAGTCAGATGCAGATAAAGATAACTATACTTAAGTCATCACGAAGCTGTAGAAAAGCAAATTCAAGGTAAATGTGTTTTAAAAGCATCAAGAAATAAGGCATGAAAAGCAACAGCAGTAAAAGTGACATCTCACTTCCTACAAGAAATTATAGATGCCAGAAAACAGTGAAATAACCCATCTTTAATGCTGGAAAAACAAAGTGCCAACAAAGACTTCTACATGCAGAGAAAGTATTCTTTAAAAATAAAGAGAAGCCATGTTTAGATAACACCTAAAAGCATTCATTGCTATGTTAAGAATATACTAAGGAGTTTCTTCAGGTAGCAGGAAAATAACCCCAGAGAAAAACATGAAAATGCAGAAATTAATGAATTAATAAAAGATAAATGAGCATAAATCTAAATGATTGTTGTGTGAACAAAATAATAGCCTCAGAGTTTAAATGTTATGTAGAACTTAAAAATCGACAAGAAAATATCACAAAAATTGCAAAATGAATTAACTGAATACAAAGGGCTTTAAAATTTTTTCTAATTAAGCTTTAACACATACATAGAAATACTAAGTGACAGTCAAATGAGTACACTCTATAATCACTACAATTAAAACAGAAATTTCCAGCAGGACAGGATGACCCTCCATGCCTTGCCCACTAGTTAGTCTTCTGTAAACAGGTTTATTTACCTTTCCTGGAATTTTAGTTGAATAAAATCAGACAGTGCTGTTCTCTATCTAACTTACTTTATTCATACTCGCACTAGTTATATTCATCCATATTGTTTGCAATTATAGTTCATTCTTTTATACTAGGAAACAGTCAGTCATATGAATATTATGCAATAAATATAATTTATTCATTCTCCTGCTGATGAACACATAGTTGTTCCCAGTTGAGAGCTATCATAAAGAAAATGACCATAAATATTTTTGACTTTTGCTAAACATACACCCTCCTACCTATGCTGTATAAATAAAAGTAGAATTGTTACATCAGGCATAAATACAGTTTTAGTAAATAAGATCAGAGGCTTTCCCAAGTACTTGTATCAATGTATTCTACATCAGCAATATAGCTCCAATTGTTCTATATCTTTATCGAATTATCATATGCTGGGTCTCTAATTTTACCTACTTTGAGTATGCAGTGATAATTCATTATGGTTCCAACTACATTTTCCTCTTTATTAACAACGCCAAGCATCTTGTTATGGCTTATGTCTAGATGTCTCCCCAAAGTCTCATGCAGACATAGGTGGGATTTTTTCAGAGGTGGCTGAATCTAGACTACATGACGCTGAGATTGATTCGTGGTACAATGCTAGGTTCAAGGACACTAGGACCAAGCGTGTGAGTGTTACCCACCCGAAATAGTCTGTATAAGACAAAAGGGGCAGGAAGATGCCATTAAGGTCCCTTGTTGCTTCTACTACCTTGTGGGCACCATGAATTGTTCTCCTCTGTGGTGCCCCTCTACCACCCCACCCTGCCTTGGAGCCAGTCAATTATGGACTGAAACCTCTACAAATTGTGAGCTAAATAAACTCTTCACCCTTTAACTTTGGGTGTTGGGCATTTTGTGTCAGCAATGCAAAAAGTAACTAAGACACAGCTTTTGTCTATTGGTCATCCAAATATTTTCACTGTGCCTGATTCTCCAACTTTAGTTAAGATGTTTGTCTTTTTCTCACTGTTTTGCAGATTTAAATCATTTGCATGAGAATTCGTTATGAAATACATACATTATAGTAATTTTCACTCATGCTACAGCTTACCAGAGAACTCCTCTGGGAATTTGACACCCCATAATAAATGAGAATTAATTTTCTGTCAATTGGGTAATAGGAGCCTGAGAGTATAAATCACAGAAACATACAAATTTACACAAGTAAAATATTTCTTATTCATTCTATTCTTGTGATTCAATAAAATATACACTTAGGACATGGGGACTCAGCAGAGATTTCTCATTTATCTAACACAAGATGTCAAATGCTGTCAAATGCTAGATACAAAACACTTATTTTATTTACAATACAAGTGAAATAAATGGATCAAATAAAAGAAAATGGCTACTGAGACAGAGCCTTGGACTTAGAGATATAACTGAGAGCAATGACAACTGCAGTAAGATAAACAACACATTGACCATTTTCATCAAGCCACAACTAGAACAGTTTTGCCAATCATTATCAAATTATGGCTACACAAATCCCTAGAGGTTTTTTTTGGCGGGGGGAGGACAATCTAGAACTGCAGGTTCTTTCACTAAGACTATGTTTAATGGTGGCATCTAATTTAAACATAGAAAACCTTCAGAGTTCAACATAATGAAGATGGCTATAAAGAAAAAAACTACTTATCTATGAGTCATATCTCACCCATGTACCCCAAATTCATAGCCCTTGATTAAACATATATTGAAGAGTATTTAAAATTCATGATGATAAAGAAAGCAGTACTCCTCCTAAGATATTCATATCTGAATCCGTAGAACTTGTGAATACGTTATGTTGCATGGCTAAAGGACTTAAAGTTATAAGAGAAATAAAGTAGCCAGATCGATTTATCTTCAAGAGTTTATTCTACATCTCCCACATGGTCTTCAGTCCAAAGAGTGACCCCAGTGACTCAGTGCATGAAGTGGTATAAAAGTTGACCAGATGTTTTTCTGATTTCAAAGACAGAACAGGCCACAAGTGAAGGAATGTGAGAAACCTCTGCAAGCAAGAGAGTCAGGAGAATAGATTCTCCCCTAGGGCCTCCAGAAAGGAATGCAAATCTGCCAACACTTATTTTAGCTCAGTAGGTTTTGGACTCCAGAACTGTAAGGGTATAAATCTGCATTTCTGTAATTCACTAACTTTGTGGGCATCTGTCACAGCAGCTCTACAATAGCCCAATCAAAAAATTCGAATTTATTTCAAGATCCACTAAAAATGATCTTTATTCCAGATTATTTTGTTTAAAATGATTCCATAAGTTACAGTAAAGATTTTTCATCTGACTATTGTAGGTGCCCAGAGGTCACATGTTTGAGTATAATCGTAGGTACATAATAAAAATTTTTTTGTTACATTGAAAGTTTATTAGGTTGCCAGAGTTGATGCAGTTTATGTCAGACAGGTTAATGAAACATATTTTAGATTTATTTTTACAAATATTTCTAACTTCAGTTTAACAGCCAACAGATAAGAAATGTGTTCCAAAATATTTCCATTTCTCTGTTGGTTCAAAGCAAGAGTTTTCATCCTTTCTTCATATAAATCAATCTGGGAGGAAAAAGTAAGACTTCATAACCTCTCATTTGCTGCCACTTTCTGAGAACATTTTTAAAATCTCATTTAGTCCTTGATTTATTCAACAAACACTGTGAAATTTATATAACAATTTGCACAAAACCACAGAGATGGAAGACCTAAAACTACATATTTTCATGAGGAAAGTACCAAAGCTTACACAAGTAAGTAAAAAAATGGGATTCTTCTAACTCTGTAGTCATTGATTTTTTTAATTACACGATTTAATCTTAAAATGCTGTCATATTAATTAACTGAATGGTAGTTTCTTGGCTAATAGCAATTGTGATCCCACAGATTCTTTTTAAGATGTTTAGAACCTTGGAAAAGAGGTAATTGTTATATTGTAAAGGCTGCAGCCAACAGTCTATTTCTGGGCTCCAATAGTGGCTCTCTTTAAAATGCCAAGGAAATAGCTTCACCACATTACCTCACATTTTTCCTTTCTAAACTGGAAAAACTAAGGTTTTCTTTGTTTTAAAAAATTCCATCTAGATAAATTAGTGGATTAATATTTAATGTTTTTGAT
>RJWT010006341.1:0-20384 GCA_004365215.1 Cuniculus paca
TGGGTTGGAAGTTGTTTTCTTTCAGGACTTGAAATACTTCATTCCAAGCTCTTCTCGACATGAAGTTGAGAAGTTGGCTGTGATTCTAATGGGCTTTCCTTTATGGGTGATCTGTTTCTCTTCTCTAACAGCTTTTAATATTCTGTTCTTTTGCTGAATTTCTGGGATCTTGGTTATTATATGTCTGGGTGTAGATTTAGTTTGGTCATTGCTGTTTGGAGTTCTATATGCCTCACTTATCTGTATGTCAGATTCTGTTCCCATGCTTGGGAAATTTTCTGCTATTAGTTCTGCAAATAGTCTTTTTATGTCATTTGTATTGACTCCTGCTTTTTCATTGTCATCTTTTTTTTTTAATTTTAAAAAACCAAGGAAAATAAAACAGAATAAAACCAATCAGAACAAACCACAGTAAGTGATACAGGACTTCACAACATTACAAAATCAACATAGTTACCATAATGCCTTTTGTTGTCTTCAAAATAGCTGCAGATACTTTTGGACATAGTAAAAATTAAACAGAACAGAATAGAATAGAAACAGTAAAAACAAAACAGTGGATACAATAAAAGGCTACAAAACAAGATAATAGTAAATTCAAAATGGCTACCATATACATCTTACTATCTTTGAAATAGCTGCTCATGCCACCAGGTATAACATAATCAAACAAAGCAAAAGAGAATAAAACCCAACCCAACAAAACAATAAGCAATGTAGAGATTCAGAGTGAGACTATAGGGAATCAACAATGGCTACCACCCTCAGAAGGAGACCCCTCCCAGATGCCATACTGTGCGTCACTATCTTCTGAACAGATGATCAGACCACTGTCCCTAGACCTGCAAGGTCAGTGAAACACCAAAGCACCACAGGCTTTCAGTTGCATTTTGCCTTAATAATTATCATCAGAGGCTGTGTTTCTCTGGATCCACCAGTCACTTGGGGGAGGGGGTTGACACTTTTGTTTGCCAGCCCATGAACCTGAAGGAGTTGGGATCTAACTGTCCCCCTGCCAGCAGTGGCCCACAGGAAGTGGCTTGGCTCTGGATGTCCTGGTCCAGCAGAGACCCAAACATGGCACTGCTTCCCTCACCTATCAGAGATATATATATATATATATATATATTTTTCTTCTTTCTTTTTTTTTTTTTTTTTTTGCATCATCTTGCAGCTGTTGAATCGTTTCCTAATCTTTTGTTACTTTCAGGAGATCTTTCCTTTTGTGGTCACTAGCCGCAATCCTGTCTTGAAGGTCTGAAAGTCTATCTTCAGTTTTGTTCAAATGGTTTTGCCAGCTTTCAATGGAATTTTAAATTTTCTAGATATCTGAATTCATTTCTTTCATTCCATTTCTTTCTTATATTGATCATTTATGGTTTCCATCCTCTTCCTATTATCATGTATTTTTTAAATTTATCTTTACTCTAGATTTGCTGAGAAAGTCCTTTATAAATGTTGACATTTCTTTTTTCACTGGAGAGATTATTTCTGATCTGATTTTCTCTATAGTCTTGTGGATTTGTTTCTTTACTTCTGTTATTATCATTTCAGAAATTTCTGGTGTGTGTCTTCCAGGTTTTTCTATGTTGATGTCTCCTGGACTTGTTCTGGGTAGGCTGGATGTCTGAAATTGCATTTTGCTTTGTCATCTTGTCATTTTTTGTTTCAAAAAATGTTTTAATTTGTTCTGTGATGATCTTTATGAGTTTTTGTAGTAGGTAGCTATACGACTAGTATGAAGGCCTCTCTAGAAAAGTCTGTTCTTCAGGGATTTCTTCTGTGTGTATGAGGTTCTTGGTTTGTGTCTGTCCCAAGTTCTTATTTCCCAATTAATGGAGAGTGGGATGTATGTATCTGTTTGGCTTAGTCCCCAGTCCTTTGGTGTAGGGCTGTGAGAGGTTATTACTCTAAAATTTCTCAGTATTGTTCCAGAAGGGAGAACAACTGATTACAACAGATAAGACATTCTAGTTAATTTAGTAAAATTGACAATTATGATATCATCAAGCTCAATTTAGAAACCGACAAACTGTGGCAACTGTTGATTTTGTACTTTAGACCATAAGAACAAAGTCTATAGTTACAGAACAGAACTGATCATAAATAAGGAGTTTATATGCAAAGCATTTCCCCTTGGTAGAGTGGTTTTACCCTGTGGTGGGGAAATTTAGGAGGATATTGTATAAAACAAACATAACTGGGAAGGAAGAAGAAGCAATGCTGGAGGACAAAGCATGGTCATGAGAGGTTTGGGAAACTAGAGAAGGGAGATGAAAAGAAAGACTGAAAGAGTATTTGAGGGATCATCTGAATATGGTCTCTGGGTTTGGGGGATGAATTAGTTTTCTGTGGCTGGATTTCTCCCCAGCAGTTTAGAAAAGAGAGAAAAGTAGAAAAGAAAGAGAAAGAAAAGAAAAGAAAAGAAAAGAAAAAAGGATAAAGAGAAAAAAAGGAAAAAAAAAAGAAAAGGCAAAGAAAAAAAGAGAGGAAAAAAAGAAAATTGAGAGAAAAGTGTCGGTTCCTGTGTGCTGATTTCCTCCGGCACTTGTTGCGGGTCCCACAGTGTAGTGGGAGGGGTCAGACACCTGGATTCCTCCAGTGGAGCCAAGTAGTAACACTTAAGTGACACAAATAAGATAAGAGGTTCTCTGGTGGGCAGCTGGTCGAAGTAATCAGAACTGTCTGATTTTTGTAGACCTATGGTCTTGGCTAGTTAATCATAGAGTTCCTAAAAGTGAAATGGATAGGAAGTTGTCTGTAATCTTGCCTGATGTGTAAATGTGGAAAAGTTCCAGGTCACATGAACAAGTATTTACCTTCAATCATAAAAATAATCAGTTCCTAAGTTTGACAAGTTTATGGGCCCAAAACATCTAGAATGAAGAGAAAGCGGGGTCCCCTTGAGGGAGGACTCTTGTGCACTACCGAAAATTTGTATAACCCTTCTAGCAGCATTTCAAAAAGCAATACATGGCTTCTTCTCACTGTAATTATGCAATGGGGAAAAAGAAATAATCAGTTTTTTTGAGGAGTGTTAAATATTGTCTCTGAATTAATGCTGATTCCAGGAGACCCTAGATGTTTCTGTGACACAAATTGGGGTGGGGGGGTAGTTTAAAATGTTTAGGTGAGTTTTAACTCAGGTCTGTCATACTGTGGGTCCAGTGAGTCCTGGAACCCATCCTGTGGTTATTTATTCAGTTCCAGAATGCATAATTGACATACACATACTTAGCAGCTGACAAAACCTCCTTGTGCTTTCACTTTTAAAAATTAACAAGCTTGAATTTTTGTTTATGTAAGTTATATCTTTTGATATTTATCACAACAAAAATTTAAACAGAGAATTTAAGAATGTTGATTTATTTAAAATGGTATCATTATCTACTGACATAAATATTATTATGAGAAATAGCTAGTTCTAAGCAAAAACTGTAATGATAAAAGTGGCAATTCCTCACATTTTTGCAACTGGTTTTAGTGTCTGCTTGGAAGATACCTGGAGTCTCTTATCTGTTTCTGCATTCAGTCTGTTGCTGTGTTGTTTGGTTGAAATAGCTGAAGAAAATTCATACTATACAAATATGGGGATGGAAAAAGGAGGAGTATAGTAATAGCATTTTCAGGTATTGTGAATTTTTTCTTTTAATAATACATGGATACTTTTTTGTTTTTAATTTTATTGCTACATGTTTGCAGCACATGAAGTTTACACTCATCTTGGGGAGTAGGTGCATGTATGTAATACACTAGTACAGTTTGTTTCATTTTTTAAATTCCCTTTTCTTTCCCACACAACTTTCTTTCTCCTCCTCTAAATCCCCTTTCCACATTTTCATTTTATTGACATTATTAATGTTATTAATCTTAGCTCATGTTCATGACATACAATGTACATGGCATATCTTAATTCTTCTTGCTTCCCCATTCCCTTTCCCTTTGCCCCCAATCTCCTGGATCCCTTCCCATTTGCAAGAGAGCTGTCCCGTTGTTTCCTTCCATCCTTTATTATGCTCTTGGTTTGTACACTGCCTTATTCAAATGAGAAATATTATACACTATTTAAGCCTTGTGTGTCTTATTTATTTCACTTAGCATTATATTTTCCAAGTGCATCTATTTTCCTATAAATATCTCAAATTTGTCCTTCTTTGCAGTCAAGTAACATTCCGTTATATACAGATACCACATTTTCATTATCCATTTTTCTGTTGTTAGGTATATAGGCTGCTTCCAAGATTTAGCTATTATGAATTGTGCTGTTCTAACATTGATATGCATGTATTGCTGTAGTATGATGCCTTTAGATCTTTGGGGAAGATACCTAGAGGGGGAATAGCTGTGTCATATGAATTTCTAATTTTAGTTCTTTGAGAAATCTCCATATTGATTTCCATAATGGTTGTACTAGTTTACACTGCTACCAACAATGTAGGCGGCTCCTTTCTCACTGTAGCTATGCCAGTAGGTTATTTTTTGACTTCTTGATAATAGCCATTCTTTCTGGTGTGAGGCAGAATCTTAGCATTGTTTTAATTTTGCATTTTTCTAATGGCCAGTGTACACAGCAAGTAACAAGTAGATAGCTCCTCCTCCACTTCTTCTTCCTCCTCCTCCTTTTCCTTGTCCTCTTTTTCCTCTTCCTCCCCTTCTTCCTTTTCTTCTTTTTTTTTTTTTTTTTTTTGGTTTTGAGGTCGGGTCTTTCTGTGTTGTCCAGGCTAGCCCTAACTCACTATGTAACCCAAGCTGGCCTTGAACTCACAGCAATCTTGTTTCCTCAGCCTCCCAGGCACTGGGATTACACGTATGCACCACATAAAAGTTTCTTTTTTTAACTTATCTTTTTAAAAAATTTATTTTTAACTGATATGTAAAATCAAAAACTATATGTTTTAATGGGGTACCTTATTTTTTAATACATGCAAACATTTTAAAATGATTAAGTCAGGTTAAACACACCTATTGCTTCAAACATTTATCATTTCTTTATGGTTAAAAGTTCAAAAATCTTTCCTCCTGCTTTTTTTTTGAAATGTTCAGCGTAATATATTGTCACCATCACATGCAATTGATACACTAGAACTTTTGCTTCTAACTAAATGTTACTTAGTACCTGCTCATTAACCTTTCCTCAGCTCCTCTATTCTCTTTGGCTTCTGATAATTTCCAGTCTATTCTCAACATCTGAAAGATCAATTTTCTAGAGTCTATATATGAGTGAGATCGTGCAGTACTTATGTTTCTATGCCTGTATTGCTTCATTTTACACGATGATCTCAATTCCATCCATGTTATCACACATGCAGATTTGTATTTTTTATGGCTGCGTAGTATTTTGTTGTATATATGTACAACATTTTCTTTCTTTATCAGTTTATGGGCATTCACGTTGTTTCCATTTCTTGGCTAGTATGAACAGTACTGCAGTGAAAGTAGGAGTGTGAGTGTCTCTTTGACATACTGACTTCATTTCTTTTGTATATATTCCCTGTAGTAGGATTGCTAGATCATATAATAGTTGTGTTTTACTTTTTTTTGAGGTACCAAGGAGAGGTTTCATAGAGGCTAGTTGTAATCTGGTACTGAACCATATGAGTCAACTTTTTGTGTTCTTTTGCATTAGAATTCATTGGGCTATTTTGCATTGTGAATGAATCTTTTATCTGTGTTGTTTATGCCCATATATGGCTTTAGGACACCACTGCCCTTTATAACATTTCAGTGAAGGTAAACATGAATTATGAAACATGAAAATAAGCATGTGTTGTAAAACATGAATCTATGCAGGAATGTACTTGAAAAAAGTTAGCAAGTCTTTAAAGCAAATTGATGAGTGCTGATGATAAAACTACAGACATTTTAGGGAAAATTTCTGATTTTCATGAACACTAAGTTAGATTATAGACTGGGAACTATCTTGACAGTTCAATGAGACATTAGCCTGTACTACTTCTTTGATGTCAATGTATTCACTTTGCTAGGCATTAATATCGATAGGATTCATCTTTTGCCATTAACCACCTAATTAACTTTATTTTCATTGATAGATTTCAGTTACTCCAGGTCAAGACTATTGAGTTCTAGTTTTACTTTGGCGGCATCTTAAAAATGTTACTTTGCCCTTCCGTGGCTGCTTCCCACCAACCCATTCAACACAGGTGACGTTCCTTGCTATCGATTTTTCTTTCTCAGCATGGAGATTTGTCTATACTCATTAACGTTGTTAAAGGCTATTGAGGATAAATACTCTCTTACAGGGGGCCAGATCATTTTGGTTTTGTTATTTATCTATATATTTTATGTAGAATTTAACTACATATATTTTATGTACTTATATACATTTTATTCTACTGTATACATATACGATGGCCACTAAGTATGGATCACACATTAGTTGGTCCCCACTTCAGGGAGAAGCATATGACAAGTTTTCGTGTTAGAGTTCTTTTCATTTTCCAGTGGCGAAGGAAGTTAAGAATCTAGATAGATATTGTATCTGATTAAAAGGCAATTGCTACTCACAAAGATATAAAAGCATAAGCCAGGTCTATAATTTGCTTCTTCCACATCTGGTTTTTGCTCAGGAGGTGAGATTCTTGACGTTTTTACTCTCTAGAAGTTGGATGATGGGCAAAGGGGGATTGACTTTATAATCAACTTGAAAAAGTGCATAAAACCCAAGATATATATATATATATATATATATATATATATATATATAGACACTGAAAAAAATTATCAAGTGCTTCAGCGTTAAAACATATCCACACCTGGATCAAGTTCTTCCTTAAACTGTGATCCAATCACTTTTATGTATAACTGGCTAATTTCAATTTGTTTTTTTTACAGCACCAGGGATTGAACTCATGACAGGCAGGCACTTAGGTCACTGAGCTAGATCCCCAGCTCTGCTAATTTCAGTTTTTGTAGTATAGTTCTGAATATGTTTATAAAGCCTCTCTTGTTGGCCTTTGTAGAATTATAAAATTATATTAGTAGCCAGAACTTTATAGTCTTAACATACTTTACCAACCCCTTAGGACCCTAGTTTTTTCTGTAAGTAGTAAAATCCAGGTAGTACTGAGCAGAGATTTTTAGAACTGGTGTATTAATCCATTGTTAGGTCCCCCTTGTACCTCATGTCCTTCATGATGTTTGTATGAGCTCGACTAGCATTGTATGAGTCTTTACCTTCATTGCTTGACTTGAGTTCCACTTCTTGTTACCATTCTCAGGCTTTTGATGAGCCTTTGCAGATAGACAGGAATGTAGGAGAAATGTAGCATATCAGTACTGTGAATCCTTTGTTCCTCCTCTGCTGCACATCTAACTTCAACTCCTTTTTTTTCTTTCTTTCTTTCTTTCTTTCTTTCTTTCTTTCTTTCTTTCTTTCTCTCTCTCTCTCTCTCTCTCTCTCTCTCTCTCTCTCTTTCTTTCTTTCTTTCTTTCTTTCTTTCTTTTTTTCTTTTTGTTTTTTGAGACAGCATCTCACTATGCAGTTCAGGCAGGCCTTGAACTCATTATGTAGCCCACTTGTACTCATGGCAATTTCATGCCTCAGCCTCCTGAGTGCTGGCATTACAGACATGCACCACCACACCCAGCTCAACTCCGTTTTAAAGACTGAGCTCAAACCTCCTCTCTTCCAGGAAGACTTTTATGATCATGCTGTCTTCTCTGCTGGGCTATTTCTCACAGGGCATCTTTCCCATGTGGCCATCATAAAATTGGAAAAACAGATGTTATAACTGACTTTAGATAATGACATAAAAAATTTCTTTATTTCTTTACCGCCAGGTTCTGGTGCCATATCTGGTATGTGATCCAGTGGTGCTACCTGGCCCCAGCGTACCAAGCCATTCATCAGTTACAATTCATAACTTAGCCTCTGCCTTCTCATAGAGTTCACAGAGTCAAAGGAAGAGGCTGTGCCTGAGGGAGGTGGAGGAATGAGAGGGAGAAAGATGTTGGAGAGTGAACCAAGAGCAAAAGAATAGTAAAACCTACAGAAACACTATTTATCTGCACTAATATTGCTGAAATCCTCGTGCAGCTGAGTCCTTGCAAATAAAATGTTGTTGCTAGGATAAATGAATTAAATCTTACACTTTAAGGAAAAACTATCCCAGTAGGGGCAATGAGATTATCTTATCTGAGTCTATAGTCGTACACTGAATAATGGCATATCAGTCAGGAGCGGATCGCATATACATGGGCTTCCAGAACATTACGTTACCTTGTGAGGGTGCGGCTGCCTTGTTTGTGTTTATATGCTCTGTGTCGTTCACATAGTGATGGACCAACCTAATGATGCAATTCTTATAATGTATCCCCTTTGTTATGGAACATATGACAACATTTTGCCTCATCAAATGTTCTATTTCTACTACATTATATAAGTTCTAAGTATCAGATAAGTTAACAGAAACATTTAAAATTGTCTTTCAATTGCTATACATTTTGGAAAGATTGGCAAGAAGAGAGTGAATTTTTCCATGAAGACCCGGCAGGGAACATGATGTCTTGTGAATTTGAATCCTCAGCTTCAGGACTTCCTTCCTCAGCTTCTGCAGTACTTCAGGGAGGAACTCAGTGTCTACATTTACAACCTAGGATTCCCTTTTCTGCTTGTACACTAAATTTTCAGCATTTTGAGGATTGTTGAATAAATATGAATTACTGAATGTTGATTTACCAGGCACTGGTACAATTGTTAGTACACAAAAAGAGCCCAGTAAATATTTCTCTTAGAGATTTACACAGAGTAGCCATATGCTAGTCTCTTCTCTGTGGTGAGTGATGACAGCCTTTTCCCATCCCCTCATCTAAGTCCGCCTTAAATCACAGGATTTGGATAAGATCTTTTGGAAGACCTATACTTTTGTTCCTCTCCTCTGACTGCGTCAGAACAAGGTTTTTTATTCTTAGAATTTGAGGACATCTGTGAATGTGGCTGGGATGAAGACAGGAAAAATTTCAGAGAATTATGTTGTTTACACATTGGCAATGAGAAAGAACTCATTAAAACCAAATTTAATGTGACAGTTTCTAAAGAGGAAACTATGTACAGGTATTTCTTTTCACTTTGTGGAGGCATAAACCTAAGCCAGATATCTCCTCCATCGCCTTGCCTCAGGCAAATTTCTTGATTCAATTTTATCTTTCATAAAAATGGTATGTCTGTGGTGAAGGTGAGGGTAGGGATCTTAAGCAACACAGTATGATATTGGAATGTTAAAAATATATACTTCAGACAGCAGTTTGACATTGAGGAGACTATGATGAAAAGATCAAGAAGGTAGTTGAAATCAATTTAGCTATTCTTCATTTGTGCTACAGTGAAGAAAACAATTCAGATGATTTTGGTAAAAATATTTTAAAACAAGCAGAGTGTAAATAAAGTGTACCACTAACTCATAAAAACCCCAAACATTCCCAGCCAATAAATAACTGTACCCCAATTTAATCCCTAGACATGTTAGCCTTGAGGCAGTTGTATTTTAAGAATTGATCTGCATACCCACTTTATTCTTACAGACATTCTTGTGAATTAAGGTGTGATTTTTTTCATTTTTGGATTTCATTTAAACTGACTTAACACTAGTGGATAAAACTGCTGAACCAGTTTTGTAGAGATTAGTATTCCTACCGTATATAACTTTGGGAAATGCCTTACAGATTTATACCAGCAAAATGGTTTCCATTCTGGTACCCACAGAAACAGACTTTGAGACAGCTTCTTAGTGCAAAATACTTATTTGAGAAATGTAGGAAATGCCAGTAGGGAAATGGAGAAGTGAGACAGGGTAGGAAAGGCAGCCAATGTGAATACATTATCAACCCAGTAATTACTAATGGCCACTGGTACTTAATCTCAGAAGGAAAGTGGAAAATGATGTGGAATACATTCTTTAGACATATTCCACCTTAAAGATGAGCTGTACTTGCTGTACTTGTGTCTATATATGGATATCTAATCTATGTATGTATGTATGTATGTATGTGTATATCTATCTATGTATCTATCGATCATCACCTACATACCTGTCATCTATCACCATTTAAATAGAAAGCTGAGCATTAAATCCTTAGTCCAATCAGTCATAGGCTGAGGGCTTTTTCCAGAGAGGTAATTCCTTTTGGCTTACTGTTTGATCAGGAAGATTAGGTTTTTAGAAGCTTCAGAGAAAAGCACCTGGACAAAGAGATTCAGACAAGTGGGTAAAAGTTGACTCACAAACACTGAAGGCACCAGTGTAAGATTCTGCTTCAGAAAGACCTACTCTGCATCTACTGCAGTGACCATTGTTTTGAGAGAGGGAGTTCCTGTGTTATCCACTGCAAGTGTGAGACTTTAAAAATATGGCACTGTAAGATACAAACGAATGTGAAGTATGCACTTTGCTTCATAATATATTTGTAATTATAAATATAATGTTTGTAATTACTTAGTTGAAAAACATCCTTTTTATGCAACCTAAAAGATTCTTCAAACAAAAGAATGGCAGCTCTATTTCCTCTGGAAACAGAGGTTAAGACTAGTCTTGCACGAAAATTTATATGGAGACCAATTTCATGACCCAGCAGGCAAGCACTAAGGACCTGAAACTGAGAAAAGAAGGAAAGCCACAATAAGGATGAATTATCAGTTTGCCATTGCTGTGTTGCCTGGTACTTTGGTGTGTAGTTGCTAGCATCTTCTGAGGAACCTATCAAATAGGATTTCAGAACTGCCCAGCCAGGGACCAAGAGATGGAAGCATCTATCTGTCATCTCCCGTTCCTCTCTGTGGTCAGTGGTAGTGCCATAGACAGTAACTGTGTTCCCAGCAAGATGGTACACAGGTGAGTGATGATCAGCTTCACAAAGTCCTAGAGCAGGCTGAAGGGAAAAGAAGTACAAAGGTGGGGCACTGTAAGGCTACATTTTGTGGGACTGGTGGAGGCTTATGCAGAACTGATTGCTGAAGTAGTGGCTGAAGTGAGGGGGAAGGCTAAGAAGATCTATAGTGATAATGATAAAGTTCCAATATATTTTTCCTTTTTGTTTCAGTGCTAGGGATTGAACCCAGGACCTCACACATGCTAGGAAATCACTCCACTACTGAGCTACCATCTCTACCCGATAAAGTATCAATGCAGCAATGTTAAAGATCAGAAAGGGCATGCCCTAGGGGATGTTTGGGGGTATCGATATCCACTCCTTTGCCAAGATCCAGCACTCTTTTGCTGAGCCAAGATGCTTTTGAACAGTATTCTCTTGCTTCTAAATAAACACATGAAGATTTCAATATATATTCTTTCTTTTGCTATATAGTCACTTATTTTACATTGTTATATGAATTTAAGTGTTTCAAATTTATTGTTTTTAGAATCACAATAGCTAAGTTCATTTGAGATCTTTTGATTCAAAATAAAAAATCATGTATCTTCAAAATGTAAAAATCCATTAATACTGTGAAAAAATACAAGTTTCATAAAACCAAGTAGGGTAATTACTTGTAAGTAGTATAGTCTTCAGTTTTAGGCCGTTCTCTCTTTCCTTCCTTCTTACATTGAATGTGGAGAGCCGCTCTCCATGCAAGGCAGAGGGAATCATGAGGTAGTTTAATTCCCTGCCTGCTGGCAGCTACGTTCCCTCCAATCACACTCACATAGGAGTAAGCATTTAAGTGTAACATCACGAAGCAGTCAACACCACAGCGGTGGCTGCTGTCCAGCCCAGAAGCACTGCCTGTGAAATGGACTGGCCTGATACTGGACCCAGGGGAAGTGGCAGGAAGTGCTGATCAAAAGACCTTTTCTTTTATTATCCAGAGACATAAAATGAATATAAAATTTAAATATTTAATGGAAGTATTTGGTTTGTTGATTTAAATACATTATGTGTTTCACTATGTCAATGACCGAAATCTTTCAAATCAAGATTCTAGAAAGCCTTTTCAACTTGTGTGATTCTGAAAAGGATGCTGGTACTGTGTGTTAGTCACTCCCGACAGCTATTACTGCTGAGTCTCAAGGAAGAGAATTTTAAAACACCCTGTGGTGTGACTATTTCAGATCCCAAGGAACACAGGATTCTCTTGTCCACAAACTAGGTGTAGCAATCATGTCTTTAGCAGTGTTTGGTACGTAGTGAGCTCAACATCTGGCTGTGGCATATGAGTAGTAGTGTTTAAGGAGAGACAGGAAACAAATGATTCGGAGACTCTGGAAAGCAAGTCATTCTGGAGAGAGACGTGGTGTTGGAATACAGCCATGAGGTGGGGAGCAGTGAACTGACTTGAGGTGTATTCTGGAGGTAGAAACAACAGGGCTTACTGCTGTATTAGAAAGTATGAGGAAAGGAAAGAGTCACTAATTTTGAACTTGAATGACTCAGTAATGGTGGCTTTGTTTCTTTAGTTGGGAAAAACTTGGTTGTTTGTCTTACACAATACCTATTACACGTTCAAGAGGAGTTTTGAAATAGACAGTGGTGAGGTCTAGACTTGGATCTAGATATAAATCTGGAAATTGTAAGCAGTTTTTAAAAGTGTGAGACTAAATGTGACCATCAAGGGATGCTATTGAAGAAATGAATAAGGTAACAACAGCAACAGCAACAAAGAGCATGGATCTTCAATAAAAGGCTTCTGGTAATCTTAAAGAAAAAATGTTGAAGAGCGAATTGAAAACAAGAAAGGGGAGCTAATAGGCAAAGAAGACTCATTCAAGACTCACTCATTTTCTGGGGAAAGAAAGAAAAAAATTGTTTGCTAGGTTGGGGGCTATGATTTCTGGAGAGTTTTGGGATTCCTTATTTTTTTAAATTTTAATTTGTAGTTTTTTGTGGTGTTCAGTTTGGGGTTCTTTTTAAAAGATGAGATATAATTTATAAATTTGCAAACTGAGGGAAAAAACAGGGTATGAGAAGATTACTGAAGCTGAGAAAGCCCTGGAAAGGTGACAGGTTGTGGCAAAAGCACGTGTGGAAACAATTGCTTTTGATAGGTATAAAGACACTTTTAAAATTGCAAACAGGAAACATTTATAGAGTTGATGGTAGATTTATAACAGAATTCTAATCTAGTACTTTCCACCTTTTTTTCAAGGTCTTTGAGATGAGATTTTCACCTGGGAGGAGAGAGAAGTGGTTTGAGGAGAAAGGAAGGTCATCTTGGAAAGCAAAAAGCAGAACTCGATTGAGAAAAGTTATCAATTGCTTGGCATTGGTGGCTGCTTGTTCTAGGTTTGTTATCATAAAAGCAATGTAAAGCCAATGTGATATTTGTTAGCAATATGCAGCTTCTGAGTGGCAGGCAAAGAAGAGATAGCAAAAAAAATATTTTTTTTTCTTAAGTACAATGGCATAAGGCAGGAGAAGAAAGTTGTGGAGATTTTCAGTAGATTGATCATAGCCACAGACCATGAAATCCAGATTGAATTGGAGAAAAAGAGTAAAGACAGGAAGAGAATAAAAAAGTGGCGAGGCCCTAGGTGCAGACAGAATGAAACAGAGTTAACGAGGAGGATGTTTTAGAGTGATCTGGAGGACAAGCACGACCAGAGTGCAGTGCTTCAAATGAAGGTTTTGGTGGTGATGCCTGCTAAGGTTTGAATGTCCCCACCAAAATACATGTTGACATTTAATCCCTGTTGTAAAGAGTTAGGAGATAGGACAGGTGGGACCCATAGGAGGTGATTTCTAGGTCATAAGAGCTCTGCCCTTGGGAACAGCTGCATTAATGGGTGGATGGATTATCTCTAGAGTGAGTCTGTTATAAAAGTCAATTTGGTTGTGTCTTTTGGTTGTGCCTTTCTTGCACCATGTGACATCTTACACTGCCTTGTGACTCTGTAGAGAATCCCTACCAGTGAGAAGGCCCTTGCCAGGTGTGACCCCTTGACCTGGGACCTCT
Source organism: Cuniculus paca (assembly GCA_004365215.1). NCBI lineage: Eukaryota > Metazoa > Chordata > Mammalia > Rodentia > Cuniculidae > Cuniculus > Cuniculus paca. The sequence continues at coordinate 13,904 of RJWT010006341.1, forward strand.
CAACCTTCAGAACTGTGATCAGAATAAAACTTTATTCTTTATAAATTACCCAGTCCTTAGTATTCAGTTACAGCAATACCCAGCAGACTAAGACAGTGCATTCATGAATTATAACAAAGTTTCTGAGGCACCAGTGAAATGGATAACTGAGATGGTAGAGAAGTATATAAAAGTACAATAAAAAGCCTAGTAAACCAAAGCTTTTGATGAGTCACCTTTATGATTGCTGAAGTACAGGTGAATGAAGAATGGGAGTGGAAGGAATGTCAGGTAGCAATGTCTTCAATCAACGGGAGGTCCATACAACGAAGGCCATGTGGGAGAGTTACAAAACGGCGGGCAGCACAGAAAAACAGGACAGCTTCAGAGGAGCCGTGGGTTTTGAAAGCTTTTAGAAAAATGAAAGATTTAGAAGCATCTCTGTGGATTTTAAAAAAGAAAGCTAAGCTCCTTTTCTGTTCCTGAGACAGCTGCAGAGAACAATTTTAGATAACTGTAGGAGCAAAAAGACATTCAAGAAAAAGGTGAAGAGTATGAGTGGGTTTGTTGGTCATAGTTCTGAAGTTTCAGGAAGCCCAGTGAGTGAATGAGGGAGGGAGAGGAAAGTGGTAGTTGGTAAATGTAACAAGAGATGTGAGTACTGGTGATACTGAATGCCTTAGAAAATTTGAATTTTAAACCTATCATCTATTTATCTATCTTCTATCATACTGGTGATTGAACCAAAGGCCTTTGAACTGAGCTACACTGCCAGCCTTTTTTCATGTTTTATTTTGGGACAAAGTCTCTAAGTGGCTAAGTTGCCCAAGGTAGGCTGGAACTTGTGATCCTCCTGTCTCAGCTTCCCAGAGTGCAGGGATAATGGTGTGTGCTATCATGATAGGGTTAAAACTTGGATTTTAGGTACTGATTGACTGTGCTTCCTGGAGAGCTGATGTGGTGATGGAGAACACTAATGTGGCGTGTCCTGCTACTAGATATTGACGTGCCTGGGAAAATGTGTGTGAAAACTGTGCTGTGACACAGGATTGCGTTCACATTTGAAATGTTGGACCTCTGTGCATCATATCTGTGCATCTGTGAATGTTTAAATGGATCAACTCTTAGATCATGACATGTCTCTTGGGATTCTTTTCTTTTCAATTTTTAAAATTTTTATTTTAAAGGGAATAAAACCAAGCAAAATAAAACAGAATAAAGTGAATCAAAACAAACCACTGTAAGGGACACAGGACTTCAAAACAATACAAAATCAACAATGGTTACCCTAATGCCTCTTGTTGCCTTCAAAATAACTGTAGATACCTTTGGACATAGTAAAAATCAAACAGAACAGAACAGAATAGAACCAATAAAAGCCTAACAATGAATGCAATAAAGGACTTCAAAACAAGACAATAGTAAATCCAAAATGGTTACCATAATATATTCCGTTATCTTTGAAATAGCTGCCCATGCAATCTGATGTAATAAAATCAAACAAAGCATAATAAAACCCAACTCCAAAAAACAATGAAAATGATACAGGCCTTCAAACCAAGATAATAGGGAATTAACAATGGCTACCTCCTTTAGAAGAAGATTCCCCCATAGATACTGCAGTGCACATTGTTACCCTCCAAATAGATGATCAGACTACCAGCTTTAGACCTGCAAAATCAGTGAAACAGCTACTGTGGGACTGGGACATCCATAACCAAGCCTCTCCCTATGAGTCAGTAACAGAGTAAACTTTGGGGAGGGAGAACTAGATCTGTCCCGCTGGAAACAGCACCATGTATGGGCAGCTATGGGACTGGGACCTCCAGACCCAAGCCTCTCCCTGTGGGCCCCAGCTGGCAGGCAGACAGTTAGATCCCAGCTCCTTCAGGCTCGTGGGCTGGCAAACAAAAGCGTCAGCCCTCACCCCCAAGTGACTGACAGATCCAGAGAAACACAGGCTCTAGTGATAGTTGTTAAGGTGAAACACAACTGAAAGTCTGTGGTGCTTTGGTGTTTCACTGACCTTGCAGGTCTAGCACCAGTGGTCTGATTATCTATTCAGAAGATAGTGGTATGCAGCATGGCATCTAGGAGGGGTCTCCTTCTGAGGGTGGGAGCCATTGTTGATTCCCTATAGTCTCACTCTGAAGCCCTACATTGTTTATTGTTTTGTTGGGTTGGGTTTTATTCTCTTTTGCTTTGTTTGATTATGTTATTTATACCTGGTGGCATGAGCAGCTATTTCAAAGATAGTAAGATGTATATGGTAGCCATGTTGAATTTACTATTGTCTTGTTTTGTAGTCTTTTATTGTATCCATTGTTTTGTTTTTATTATTTCTATTCTATTCTGTTCTGTTTGATTTTTACTATGTCCGAAAGTATCTGCAGCTATGTTGAAGACAACAAAAGGCCTCATGGTTACTATTGTTGATTTTGTAATGTTGTGAAGTCCTGTATCACTTACTGTGGTTTGTTCTGATTGGCTTTATTCTGCTTTGTTTGCCTTTATTGTATCCTCTTTAAAATTAAAAAAAAAAAAAAGAAAGAAAATCAGTGAAACACTAAGCACTACAAGCATTAAATTGTATCTTACCTCAATAGCTATCATCGCTGCCTGTGTTTCTCTGGATCAGATGGTGGCTTACGTTGGGGTGGGGTTGGCTCTTCTTGTTTCCTAGCCTGTGCACCAGGAGGGGCTGGCATTTGGCTTTCCGCCCAGCAGCCTGCAAATGGCGCTGATTCTCAGGGAGGGTTTGCTTCTTGGTGAATTCTTGTTCTCTTCCTCCGCAGTCTGCAGCTCTTAGGATTCTTGTTTCTTCTCTGTGAAGAAGGTCAAGTTTTAGGTGGGACTAGATGTGGAAACTTGTCACCAAAATGAGTTGGGTAGAACCTTAGAAAATAAAACTACCTGGTTAGAATGGAAAACACATTCTGGTAGCTGGTGGTAGATGCCTCCCCCCACTTGCAGTGTAGAAGGCAAAACATTTCCTTATAAAATAGTGGAAGAGGGTTTTGTCATTTTAAATCTAAATTCTGAGTGTTTATTGACATAGCGCCTATGTTAGTGTTCTTATAGCAAAAATTGACCCGAACAACACATACTAGCATGGGAGAAGAAGAGGAGGGGGTAAGAGAAAGATTAACACTGAAGGAAGGGAGAAAACAGATGAGGGACTAGGGCCTCAATACTTCTTAGTGAGGAGATTTACTATAGAACCTTGCTGTTTACTTACAATTTCTGTGTGTGTATATGTTAAAGTACATACAATAACCTTTGAAAGCTCAGTATCATAATGTTGGTCAGTTATTCTTAGCCACTTTTTTCTTCTCTAAAATCCCAGGACACAGAATATCATCTGATACTATTAAATATAGCCATGTGGACTAAATTTAACTTAGATGACAATTACAGTCAAGATTCTTGAACTTAGAATAGGCAAACCAGGTAAGCTGCACCATTTTTAGAATGTTATTTTAATAAGGTTTATTCCTGTCTGAGGTGGCTGCATTTTACATATGCAATCACCATTCTGGGAGTAGGAAGTTATTGCCATGACAACCAGGGCTGAGTGACTTGCCTTTCAGGAATGGTAAAGATACAGTCGGTTTGTAGATGATACCTGTGATTATCAATGGCTTTCTAGAACATCAGATGCCTTTGAAAAATGGCTCTTAGTGCTATAGAAAAGCAGATGCGGAAAAATGTATACTACATTATGATCAGGGTTCTCTCTGAGCCTGATGTGTATCCTCAAGCAAGTCTGAACTTATTGGGGCCTGTTCCTTTATACATTTAATAGGAAGCTGTGACTAGATTATATACTCTTAAAAGTTGTTTACAGTTCTGTATTTCCTGGTTCCATAGTAGTCTACTTACTCTGTGATCCTGCAAGCATTTTTAAACATTTTGTGAATTTTCTTTTTATCTTCAGAACTGCCTTATTTGAATAGAAAAAACTAGTTCCTTAACTTTCTAATTATTGATACATCTTACTCTGCAAATTTTTATTTAAAGTAAGTTGCAAAATTTTTTTCAGCTTAAAAGTGATCACAAAGAAAAAGCTAGAAAAAGCTAGCTAGGCATGGTGGCACATACCTATAACCACTATGACTTGGGAGGCTGAGGCAGGAGAATCATGAGCTCCAGGCATGGGCAATATAGTGAGACTCTGTCTCAGAGCAAACAAAAAACAAAAGAAAGATGATACTGAACATGTTTTGAGCAACTGCAACTTTATTGGTCACAAGTGTAATTTTTAAGGTAATGTATTTGAAAGCTTCAATTTGTCTGAAACCATGTGTACACTGGAATTTTTCTAAGACATCAGATACACTGGAATTTTTCTAAAACATCAAAACATGCATTTCAACCAGCAGCTGATGATTTTGATTACTGTGTACAATAGAAATATGAACTAAGTTTGCATCATAAATTTGCTCTTTATTCTTCCTGCCTATGGGTAGTGGCTGGCAATCCATCTTGGCTATCATTTGTATAATAGCTATCTAATTCCCAATTTTTGTGTAACATAAAGCAATGTTTCATAATAAGTCATTTTTTTCTGCTTGTGTTCAAGTGTCTCATCTCTCCAATCATTTAAAAAGCTAGTTATGATAGTGTGGTTTCAATTGTCAGACGTCCTCTTTATGCTTAAAAAAAATTGACCCACATTTAGATGTTTCCTATTCAAAGGACTTTGAAAGAACTTTATATAACACAACCACTGCTCTTTTCACAGTCCTTCCTCCCCCCACTTCTAATTAGGCTCCTGGGTAACTGGAATTATCACTTCCTTGATGTGAGGGCACACAGTACCAAGCTGTTGGTTGCTTAATTTGGAGGTGTCTTTGGTAGGTGGAATTGACTTGGATTTGTCTTTTGTTTTGTTCATTCTTATCTGCTCATATTTTTCACCTTCGTTTCTGTTCTTCTATTTCTGCCATCCTCTTAATCTAACTCCTTTTATCGGGTCTTGCAACATTTTCTGTTCTCTCCTTTTAATGTTTCTGGACTTTCATCTGAATTCATGTGCTTCTCTTTACCTTTGTCATTTTACTTATCAAATCCTGTCTCTTCATGGCCATGAGGGCTTCCTGGGGATGAAACCTATGTTCCTTCACAGGGACTTACATTTAGAAGCGCTCTCTCTACCCTAGCTCAGTTTATTTTTTGTTTGTTTTCATTTTTATTCATACATATTTGTGGTATATCATTATTATTTTCTTTGTGGATAGTTGATACATGAACATGACACATCTTGATTCTTTTTACATCTCCTTTCTCTTGTCCCCCTTCCATCTCTTGATCCCCTTCCCATTTGCAAAGCATCTATCTACCTGGTTCCTATTATCTATCTTTTATTTTGTTCTTTAATTTATTTATACTTTGGGTTTTTCATATAAGAGAAACAGTGCAATATTAAAGCTTGAATGTCTGATTTCATATAAAATTACGGTTTCAAGGTATATACATTTTTCCAAAAATGACATGATTTATTCCTTATAGGAGATGAGTACTCCATTGTATATAAATACCACATTTCTTTTTCCATTCTTCTGTTGATGGACATATAGGATGCTTCCAAGAATTAGCTATTATGAGTTGTGCTGCCATAAATATAGTATACTTGTTCCACTGTAATATGGTGTCTTTAATTCTTTGGGGAAGATACCTAGCGGGGGAATAACTGGGTTAAATACAATTTCTATTTTTAGTTTTTTTTTTTAAAGGAATCTCCATGCTGATTTCATAGTGGTTGTACTAGTTTACAGTTTACACTCTCACCAACAATGTAAAAATGTTCCTTTTATCTCATAGCCTTGCCAACATTTATTATTATTTGATTTCTTGGTGATGACTATTGTTTCTCAAGTAAGATGGAATCTCAGTATTGTTTTAATTTGCATTTTTCTAATAGCCAGTGATGCTGAACATTTTTCATGTATTTATTGGCCATTTGTATGTTTCTGAGAAGTGTCTGTTCATTTTAGTTGCTCAATTTTTTTTTACAAGATATAGAGTACTCTGACAAAAAAATATCAAAGAGGATATCAGAAAATGGAAAGACATTCCCTGATCCTGGATAGGCAGAACCAACACTGTCAAAATGACTATCCTTCCTAAACTGATACATACATTTAATGCAATCCTAATCAAAATACTAACAACACTCCTCACAGATCTAGAGAAAACAATACTAAAATTTGTATGGAACCAGAAAAGACCCAGAATAACAAAAACAATCCTGGGTAACAAGAGCAAAGCAGGAAGCACCATAATCCTAGATTTCAAATTATATTACAAAACTACAGTGATAAAAACAGTGTGCCACTAGCACACAAACAGACATGTGGATCAATGGAACAGAGCAGAAGATTCAGAAACAACTACAGACACATTCAGCCATCTGATCTTTGAGAAAAGCAAATGATGCTGGGCAAACTAGCCATATACATGCAGGAGATTGAAGCTAGGCCCATATCTCTCACTATCTACT
>RJWT010006342.1:0-29311 GCA_004365215.1 Cuniculus paca
TATTTGTGGCTTTTCTCAGTAAATCTTACTAAAAGTTTAACTATTTCCTTAGGCTAACTTTAACGTGGTGGATTTTGTTATGTCTGTCTTCTATTTAATTTCTGATTCTTTCTTATTCTTTTTTTAGGTTTAATTTTTTTCTGACTTTGTAGAGGGAGATTTCAGTCATTAATTGTTTTATAAGGTACACATTTAGAGCTGTCGATTTTCCTCTCAGAACAGCTTTGTCTCCAAGAAGTCTTGTTCATATATTCTATAGTCTCACTGTCAGTCAGTTCATAATACCACTATTTCCCAACATCCACTGTGATTTCTTCTTCTGCCTATGGATTACTTAGAAAAGCATGGCTTAATTTCCAGTGTTTTTCTAACTATCCTACTGATTTTTACCTGAGTTCCACTGGCATCAGAGAATGTGCCTCTAGTGTTCTCAATATTTATGACTCAGCATGCGGCCATTTTTGGTGAACATTCCACACGAATACACCTGAAAAGTGCATTGAAATTCATTGATTTTTCTGCCTCTTTGGTCTTATCAGTTACTGAAAGTATTTTAACGTGTGATTATGATTATGATTTTTACATACTTCTTTTTGTTATATCAATTTATGTATTTTGAAGCTGTGTTATTAATTATACAGCTTCCTTCTGTGTAAAGCATCTTATCATTATGAAATATTCCTCTTTACTCCTAGTAATTCTTAACATCTACATTGTCTGATATGAATATAGCTATGCAATCTCTCTTTTCTTTAGTGTTCATATGATGCATTTTTCCAGACTTTTCTTTTTTGTGTGCTAATGTTAAGCTACACTTTTTTTGAGAAGCAAAACATTGAGCTTTTAATACATACAATATAACAACTTGGTTTTTAATTAAAATATGTAGTCTGTATTTCATGTGTATAGTACTATAGTTCAGTCTATCATATTACTATTTGTTGCTTATTCTTTTTCTAATTTTCTTGCTGTCTTTGGATTAACTATTTTTGTTATTCTACTTTTACTCTTAGTAAATTATACATTCTTTCACCTTTTTTTATTGACCTGGAGGTTACAACCACTAGGTTCCAGATTTATTAAAATCTATTGTTGATTACTACTAATGAAACTTCTCAGACAAGTAAAAGATTTTTAAATACTTAAATTTATTCTCTCTCACTCTTCTCATTCTTTTTTACTGTAATCGTTTTAACTCTGTAAGACAATGTTATTTGGGGGTTTTCCCACATTCAATATTCAGATTAGATTGGCATTTCTCCATCCTAACACTATGAACATTTGAGGCCAGATAATTCCCGTGTGGCACCAGCCTTGGCACGGTAGGGTGGTTGGCAGCACCCCTGGCCTCTACCCACCACATGCCCACAGCCCTCCTCCGAGATGTAAAACCCAAAAGTGTCTCCAGATGATGCCAGATACGTCCTGGGAGCAGAATTATCTTTAATCGAGGATCTCCAATTTCAGTTTACACATGTATGTTCCATTTCGTACCTGCTAATTTCTTCTTGCATTTCTGTGCTTTTCTTTAGGATAATTTTCCGCTGCCTTTGATTTTTGTTTGTTTCAATATGGTCCACTGGCGATCGACTCTCAGTTTTTGCAATTCTCCCTACAGTTCTGTCAGTCGTTGCTTGATATTTCAAGACAATACACACTCCCGATGGGTGTCTATTTTCCTTCTGGTGTTTCTGCTATAGTTATGTGACTTCAGTAGTGCTGTTCATGACCCTGTTTGTTTCTGACTTTATTTTGAGTATAAAAGTTTCTACTCAAACCTTCTTTTGGTGTACATTTGCCTCAGAAGGTACAGCTTTTCTCATCTGATTACTTTCAAATTTTTTAATCTTTCCATTTTGAGTGTCTCTTGTGTGTGATTCATTGTTATATTTCAAAACCCAATGTGAGTCTCTGCGTTTAAATTATCTACCCTTAATACAAGTACTAACACTCTGGGACTTAGTTTGTATCCTTATTTTGTATCATCTATTTAGCACAATTTCTTTTTCTTGTTTGCTTTTTCTTCCAAATAGTTTGAGTTTACTTCTGCTGACTTATGATAAAGTCTCATTATTTTTATGGCTTTATATTATTTGATAGAGTGAATTGCCACAATTTATTAATTAATTCATTACTGAGGACATTGAGTCGGTTCTAAATGTGGGCCAATCACACTGTCTTCAAGCAATGAAAATCTTGGCCCTGCCTCCCAAGCCCGACTCATTTGCAGGTTTCCCCTTGGGTGCCTTTGGCTTTGAGAGCAGGTAGACTTTCTCACAGGTTGCACGGTTTGACCTGAAGCAGCCCCTGAGATGAGACCGCCTCACTATAGCCTCTTGGACTCGAGCCCATGCAAACACCTGGCAAGAGACACACCAGGTGTGCTGTCCAGCAAATCACCTGGGAAGGCATTCAGCCTCCAAACCAAAGCCAGTCCCATCCAGGCCGGCTCTCTACTGCCCCCTACCCTGCACACACCCTCAAGCAAGACTTCCCTTAATCTTCTGCCACCAGGACAATGACCATTCTTACAGCAGGAAGCTCAGAACCAAAGTACCTCGTAGACTCAATGCAAGCTCCTGTCATTCTTATTTATTTATTTATTTATTTGCTGCACTGGGGATTGAACTCACAACCTTGCGCTTGCCAGGCAGGCGCTTAGACCGCTGAGCTAGATCCCCGGCCCTGGTGTTTTTGAGACAGGGTCTCACTATGCTGTTCAGGCTGGCCTTGAGCTCACTTTGTAGCCCAGGCTGGTCTTGAACTCACAACGATCCGCCTGTCTCAGCCTCCCGAGTGCTGGGATTACAGGCATGAGCCACCATGCCCGGCTTGTCATTCTTATTATTCAGCACAACTTTTTCCAGAACCCAGAAAACAACACCCAAAGAACTTTGATCTGCTTAATTAACTGTAAGAAAGCACCTTACAGAGCAAAGATGCCAGCGTTTTTATTATTTATATAAAATACATAAACGAGAGGAAGTCACATAAATCACAAGCTGCTCTTCTCGTTGGTGTCTACAACCACATTATTTTATGAAAAACTGGACCATATTAAATTACCCAGGCCTTGGAAATTTGTAAACCTGTACAAATTCCACATTGGAAATAGCTGTTTATCTATAGTGTCACCTAAATACAAATTATGATCGGTATAAAAGATTTTAATTCACATAAATTTGCTAGTAAAAAACACGTATCTAGGAGAGAAGCACTCAGGGTTCACCAAGTCTGTGAAGAGGCCCCTAGAGTCATTATGGTTTGTTATGCCCTGTCAGGGTGACAGTGTTGGGAAAATGTGGAAGGAGAAAACCTCGTAAGGACAGCATTCATGAGCTGTCACCATGACAGGCAAGCACCCTCTGAGAACATGTGTGTGCCAGTCAGCTTTCTGTCACTATAATGAATACCTGAGATAGCTTAGAAAGAGAAAAGGTTTATTTTAGCTTACAGATTTTAAAGGTTTCAGTCCAAGGTCAATCAACCCTGCTGCTTTTGGGTCAGTGGGAGGAGCACGCCAGTGGAGGGAACAGGTGGCAGAGAAAAGTCACTCACCTTAGGCCAGGACATGAGAGGAAGAGGAGGCTGGGCCCCATCACCCCTCCAAGGACACACCCTCAGGGACCAGAAAAGCCACCCCCTTAAAAGCTCACCACCTCCCGGTAGTGCCACTCTGGGGGATGAGTCTTACCATGTGGGACAGTTCAGATCCAAACTATGACAGTGTGGAACACTCATCAGAATTGTCCCACCCAGGAAGTAGGGAGCCGAAGTACTTATCCACCAACTCACCCCAGACTTGCCAAGCCCTTGATACTTGCAGGTTGTCATGCAGGCGAGTTGAGCGAGCTTATGGGGTTCTGCAGAAAGCCTCAGGGAGAGTGGCAGAGAGATGAAGATACTTCAGTGGGTGGTTTGTAGGGTGCATAAGAGCCGTCCCCTTCAGTGCAGATGGACTCAATGACCAAGGTGGACAAGCTGAGTCACCCACAACATCTGCTACAAACGCCTTGAAATTCTGCTATTATTATAGGCAGCTAAGTTTGATAAAATTAACATACAATATGAGAGGCACTCGCCCCTCCAGGAAGTCAGCACAAAAAATAAATACAAGTTTGTAGCTAGAGGCACAAGATGGAGACACAAGGGCCAGGCCTGCTCGCCTCCTAAAGGGATAACGAGCAACTGGAGATTATACTGTAATTGGCACCATCTTGCCCAGGAAGTCCAGACAGGCATCGCTGCCCAGGTAGGTGGCAGAGCATCGAGACCCATTCCTTCCCCTAAATGCCTTCGTGCTGGCCCTGCACCCTTGCTACAGACTCATTTCTCTACTGTATCAATACCAGCTGAGCAACTGGACTGGTAATCCTGTAGTTTAATTGTAGTTTGACCCACATTCTACCCACATTTGACTTTGCTGTATAAATTGCCCCTGACAAAGGGCCTCGGTAGACACCCACCCGAGACCCCTCCTAGAATCCAGGAGCTATTTTTCTCTCTTTATTTCTGATGAAACTCTCCTAGCGTCTTCCTTTGATGCACAGCTTCATTCCTCGATGCTGTGAGACCATGAACTCAGCACATCTGACACCCAACATGTCAGGAGTTATACTTTTCCTATATCACTATGACTTGAGACATGGTCAAATGTGTTATTGTGTGAATCCATCTTCCATTCCGGCTTTTATTGTTACAGGAAGCAGAATGCCTTATGCAAGTGGAGCATCCTTAATCAGAAATCTGAACTGTTCCAAAATTCAAAACCTTTTGAGCACCAACATGATACTACATGTGGAAAATCCCTCCCCACACCATATATTGCAAGTCACATTCAAAATCCAGGTGCGTAAAAGGTACCATATGAATTTAGCTTCAGCCTGTGTGTACATGGCGTATATGGAAGATACATGAGCTATTTGTTTATTCCCACGATATCTCACTGTGCACATGCAAACACTCCAAACTATGAGATAAAAAATCCAAAATTCCAAACATTTCTGATCACGCATTTTTGAATAAGGAATATTCAACCTGTCACATTGTTTCTCTTAGAACTTCACTCCACAGAGCTCTGGGCCATTATAGTCATCTTTCCTTTTATAAAAAAAATTAAAAAACAGTTTTCCTTTTATTTTTATGCTGGAGATCCAACCCAGAAGCTCACACACGCAGCAGCCCAGCCCAAGCCCTGTTTCTTTACCCGGTTCTTCTTAACCAGGTGACAGAACCACCACAACTTCTACCACACAATGCACTCAGAGTGTCAGTCCACTGTCTCAGAAATTAATGCCAGCACCAATATCACATTTTGATCACTGTATCTGTTACAGAAACATCTAAGTGGGTTAAAACCATATAATAACTCTGGCCCCGGGCTTTCCAGGCCATTTAATTATTAAATTCCTCCTTTGAAAGGGATTCCTACTGTATGCAGTTCAGACTTGGGTGGATGGCAGAGGTTTTCTCCGGAGGTCACCAGTGCTTTTAACCACTGCCGAAAGAGCATCCCAGGCTGATTAACAAACCTCGGATTAACTAGACTTCGTGTGCGGCAATCACACTCCATTCAGCCGGGCCCCTCTCTGGTGAATCGTGGACGTTAATGACAGTTGCAAGAGCTCAAATATTATATAATCACTAATTACCTTCTGCGCAATTAGCGGAGGCTCATCAGTGTGAATCACTAATGGCTGATCACCCTGTTCTCTCTGGGAGGAAAGAGACGGTCGGCTTAATTTTCTGATTGTATTAGCATAGACACAAACGCTATTAACGAACTTTGGCAATCGTGAAGAGCCTGGCTGTCGTTACCAGCAGCAGGAAGAGCCCCGCCTGACAGGCACAGAGGCTCCGCGGTGAACCTCGGAGCTGCGAGCTGCTGGCTTTGGGGGTGACTCACTCCCCGGCCACCTTGCAAATGGAAAGCACACAAGAAGCCCTGGCCACCGGCCAGTAAAGGACTCACACCCAGGTCCGCTTCAAAACAAAACAAAAGGCGCCCTGTGGACTTGTATTTTCCTACAGTGGGTTTTCTGAAGCCACGCTTTAAGGAGCTGTGGGACCCTGGAATATGAAGCTGGTGGCCGATTAGGGGGGACACCTCTGAAACAGGAGAGAACCTGTCTGCGTATAATTTATTTACACCTCTCCATATTGGGTCATTGTCTTAGCTGTCTCATGCGGTCATAACAAACACCACAGGTTAGGTGACCTTTGCAGCAGGAGTTCATTGTCCCTCCCAGTCTGAGGCCAGAGTCGGAGAACCACACGTCAGGGGCTTGGCTTCTCCCGAGGCCTCTCCGGAACTTACAGGGACAGCCTCTTCCTCCTCCTCTTCCTCCTGCTTCTCTTCCTCTTCTTTCTTCTCCTCCTTCTCCTTTCTCTCTTCCTCTGTGTATAATATTGCCGATGTGTGTCTGCTAATGCAAATTTCCTCTTCTTATAGGGTCATCAGCCAGAATGGGTTGGTCCCCACCCATATGACTTCCTTACCTGAATTGCATCTTTAAAGTCCCTTCTCCAAATACAGTCCCATGCTGAGCTCCTCAATTACGGCTTCCACACAGGAATTTGGGAAGAACACAGTTCAGTCCCTCACAGCCAGCATACCCACCAGCTATGCATCTTCTAACCCAGACATCCTTGCTGGAAGCCTGGTGACAGCACTGGGTGAAGACCTCAGGGGTGTCATCTGATGAGACCTGGGTGCTCCAGAATGGCCAGCAGCAGCCACAGCTCACTAACTGCATGGTGTGTGGCTGCATGACTACAGAACTGAATTTTTAATATTTCTGATCTCAGTTTAAATTTTAAAATTAAAAGTGTGTAAAAATATTTTCCTTTTAAAGACAACTTTTAGAGATACATTTCATTTCAACCATCTCAATGTCCAAATTGAGATGTACTTAAAGTATAAATGCACACTGGAATTCAAAAGAAGTAAGTAACATTAATAATTTTTATGTTGATTACATGTTAAGATGAAAATATATTTAATATATTGGGCTGCATGAAATCTATTTCCAAAATTAATCTTATCTGCTTTTTTCTAGGTTTTGTAACATGGCAACTTGAAAATACAAATTACATGTCTGGTTCACGCCATGTTTCTATTGAGCAGTTTTGTGTTATTCACCAAAGGTTGGGTCACTGGATAAACGAAAATAGAAATTCCGTTTGCCAGAACAATTAAAGCTCCAGATCCTTTTGTGTCTTCTCTACTAAGATTAAAGTAATGAGACCATTTCTCCCTGGATACTAATTATTTAATCTCTCATCGCTTGCCATATTTGTAAGTTTCCTCAACAGTGTATAAAAGACACCTATATTTAGATATCAAGGTGATTTTCTCCATAATGAGAAGATTCTCTCTTATCAGTGAATCCTGCTTCCAGGCACCCCGGCTTTCTTCCCCAGCACCCCGGCTTAGCTCGCCCCCCACCCCCGCGCCCCAGGAGCTGGGAGTCCTGGGCAGACACACAGCCCTCTTTCTTCATTTCTGCGTTGCACATGCTGAAAGCCCACCCTTGTCTCTCTACCTGTGTGCAAAAGCCCCATGGGTCCCTGGTGAAGGGATGTCTTGCAGATGGGCCCAACGCACTGAAGAGTTGGAAGGGCTGGGGAATCAACTTCACAGGTTTAGAGGAATGATAGTGGGGAGGAGTTTCTTTGCATTATTAGAAGGAAACCATTCTCTCAAATAAAAAAATAAAACTCTCGATATTACTTGTATCATTCAAAATTAAAGAATTACAATTTTAAAACCACAAACAGTTGCTTGATATTAGATCCAAATAACTGGCTGGTTGCCTTAAACTTTTCCTGTAGCTTTTGTTTGTGTTCTAGTTTATTGTTTGACTTTGGTGCTGAGATGGAGCCCAGGGCCTCATGCATGTTATGCACTCGCTTTACCCTGAGCTTCAACCCCGGCCTTCACCCTCCTTTAGGCAGTTTAATGCCTCGATGTCATAAAGAACAGCAAACATCAGACCCCTTGACCCACGACGCAGCTGGGCCTTGTGCTACCCACCAAACCCTCTTGTAGCTCTAGTTCCTACCCTAACCCCAACAGGAAATGTCTAAAATGCCCTAAATCACCAGAGAATTGATCCAATCCCATATTCTCACTCTAACTTCACAAAGGGCAATCAAAGAGTTGATTTTTGCCTCATCTCTTTGTTCTTCCTGGCATCACTCAGCCTTTAGAAATAACAAAATCAATGCAAACATTTGTTGGAAGGGTGCCTGCTTTGAAGATCATTGCTACCTAACTGCCTTGGTCATTTACATGGAATCCAAGGAGGGTTTCAAAGAGATTTTCACCCTTGTTACTAGGATGAAAGGAAGACTCAGGTGTCGGGTTTGTTCCGTTCGTGTGTCTGTGTACGTGTGTGTATGGTTTAATATTTGATGAGGCTCCCATTTCACACACACAGGGTCCCCGGGTGGGTTTTATTTTTCTGTCCTTTAATTGAAGTGATGCAGATTAAATGAAAGATGAAAAATGATTCAGATCCAAAAAGGGAAAAACATTTACAGCCAAGAAATTGACATGGCACTGTCTGGCCTCATGTACACGAAGCCAAAGTTTTTCTGTACATGCAGCAAGCACGACACACACGGTGGCTGCCATCAGGAAACACTTGGGAAGGAAAAGTTGATGAAAAGGAATCTGCAGAGAAATACAGACGACCTAGCTCTCAAAACTTAGCAGGGGAAGATGAGGAAAGTCTCCATGCTCCAAGCCCTCAGCTAGGATGACATGTTCAGCAGGAAATGTGGCGAGAGAAGGAGCACGGGAAGGCTTCATGGGAAGCTTCCTAAAAATAGGTCTATAAAGGCAAAAACTAGAAGACAGAAAATCAAAAAAGACTTCATGTGATTGAGGGAATTTTGCTTTTTATTGTAAGTCCTTCTGCACTTTTTAAACTTTCTTAACTGGCGCAAATGTCATTTTCAGCACATTTTTCATCTGAGAAAAAATAATCCACTCTGCATCTGTATTTCTCATTTATTTCCCATCATCCACTTCACAGTCCCCAACCTGCCACCCAACTGCACCCCAAGATATTCATTCTCTTGTTTGCTCTGGGTTGCAGACTGCAGAAGACTTTCATAATGTCACTCCATCTGCTCTCTCGATTGACTTTCTAATTAGCAAAACGAATGGATGCTTTTCAAGGGTGCTCCCCAGGGCGTTCATCTCTTGCCTGTTCTCTGTCCTGTCCCTCATGGGTGACACCATCTTCACGCGCAGCCTGCACACACTGACAGCTGACCACCCGGTCTGTCCTCTCCAGAGAGCCAGTTACTTGCTGCTGGCCTGGCCAACAGTACAATTGGCCTCTCAAATTCAACATGTCCAAGTCCCGTACCTCCACCTTCCCCACTCCAGCAGCAGACATAGATTGCTCCTCTCTCCGCACCGTCTTCACTCTTTTCATGACTAATGCCTAAGCCAAACAATGAGAGAGTTCCCTCGATTCTACATGTCACCTGCGAAGCACTGGAGACAAATGACACTAAAACAGGACTCCCAGACTGGAAATGGAAAACAAAGACCTTCAAGAAGCAACAGGCATTTTTGAGAAAAACAGCAGAAAACAGAAAATGTGAATTTGATAGAGCAGAGAATCAACACCTGAAAAACATAAACATATCTTTGTCTTCATTGACAAATGACATGATTGTGTATATTGAAAATCAACAAATTTACAATCCACTAGAACTAATGGATACTTTGAATAAGGCTGTTAGATAAATTCCACATGTACAAATAATCATTTTCTGTATACTCACAGTAAACAACTGGGAAATGAATTCATTAAAAGTCATTTATAATGGCATCAAAAGTGTCAAATACCTAGGAATGAATGTAATAAAATACAAACAAGACATTTATACTCCTATAAAATAACGCTGAGAAAAACTAAAGATATGAATAAATGGAGAGATGGACCATGTCTATGGATTCATAGGCTCAATACTGTAAAGACAGAAATTCTTCCCAAACCAAAGTATTTATTCAAAGTAACTCTAATCAAAACCCAGCAAGCTTTATTTTAGAAATGAACAAGGTGATTTTTATAATGTGTAAGGAAATGCAAAGGACCTAGATCAACAAAAACAAAAGAACAGAATAAGACTTACAGACCACTGTCAGATTTCAAGAGTTGCTATAAAACTACATCAAGACATATAAACAGACCAATATGACAAACTAGAATAAAAAATTTAGCCCACAAATATGTATTTAATTTTCCCAAAAAGGAAAGGAAAATATTTTCAATGAATAGTATGAAACAGTTTGAAATCTATATTTTTAAAAAAGAATCTCGACCACCTAGTTCTCATCATCCATAGTAGGCTCTTTCTTATCTCTGGGCAAAATACCTGACACAGTACAAAGGAAGACAGACTTTTAGCTTATGATTTCAGATGGTTCAGTCCATAGTTATCTGACCCCAGGTCACCCCCACCAGCAACCCACCTCCAACCAGGCCCCATCTCCTAACAACACATTAAGCTGTGAATTCATCAATGAATGAGTCAAATGATGAGCATAGTGCCCAGTGATCCAATCACCTTCCGAAAGCTCCACCTCTACACACGTGAGACTTTAAGGGAGTATTTTAGATCTAAACCGTAACAGCTTCCACAAAAATTAATTCAAGGTGTATTATAGGCCTAAATAAGAAACTTAAAAGTAGAAACTCACAGGAGAAAATATAGACTATCTTCATGAACTTAGAGTAGGAAAAGATTTGTTGGATGGTACACAAAGCTATAGACCATAAAAGAAATAAAACTGACAAATTGCACTTCATCAAATTTCTACCCACTTTTAAAACAACACTAAGAAAGTGTAGAGAGAAAAAAAAAGTGTAAAGAGGCATACATAGCTCAGCGGTATAACACATGCCTAGCCTGCTCGAGGCCCTGAGTTGTGACTGCTAACACGAAGTGAAGGATGGAAGGAAGGAAGGGCATACCACAGCATCCGCTCCTAATCCCACAGCCATCTAGAACGTCCCTGCTATGATCTGAGTGTGTGTGTCCCTCCAAAATGCGTGTGGAAACTGAACCCCCACTGCAGTCCCATGAAGAGACCAGGCCTTTGGGGAAGTGATTAAGGTATAAGTGCTCTGCCCTCAGGAATAGGTTAATCCCCTACGGAGGTGACTTCAGAGAGCTGCCTGGTGCTGCCATCTCCTGCCAGGCCCCACAGTGAGAAGTGGCATACTGGAAGCAGAGGGCAGCACTCACCACACACTGCATCTGCCAGGGCCCTGATTTTGGACTTATAAGCCTCCAGAACTGTGAGAAAGTTAACTTCTGTTCTTTACAAGTTACTTGGTCCTGGCGTTTTGTTATCACAGCACAAATAGACTAATATACATACTCACAGCAAAATATCATCCTGGAACCCCCGCTAGAGTGGGGCAGTGAGGTATGAATAGAGTTCTAGACTACGCTCCCTGTGAGTCTGCTAGATCCATGCACTTCCTGGATGGTACCGCTTGATTATACCACTATGAATGTGAACTGCCGTCGTGAATAAGTTCACACGAATCCTCAGGAACAGCACCCTCTGCCCTGGCCAAGAGGGTCCACAAGAAACAGTACAGTATTTAGGGAGACTGGCAGCAATTATTGCCATCCTTAAAGATCTACAAGTAGGAAGGCTTTCCCCCAACATGCCTTCATGTAACTCACCAAGCCAGTCCTATAGAGCACAAGTAAATATTAGAGGATGATAGTGGACGACCAAGTCAAAGCTGCAGTCAGAGTGTCTGTGATAGATGCGGGACTTCGGTGGAGCCCGCTAGCATAGCATGCCACCACTGCACTCAGAGAATGTATTCTTCTCCACACTCATCAGGAATGAGGACTGGACGCGGTTTGTACCCATGGAGGGTGGACATTCTTAGTCACGACCCACGATGAGATAAATGTTCTCTCCTTTAGACATATGGACCAGTATGCTTTAGTTCAAAGAGACCTTGACTGGTTGGACGTCCTGCAGGAGATCACATGAGTGTTGTGTTTGCATCAGATTCCTCTGACCCCCAAGTACCCCAAGAGTGACATGGAGATTACCCCTGGTGGGTGGTGTACACGGTAGGCTTGCATCGTGCCTGAGAAGTCCTAGCTTAAGAGATGCCAATCTTTTAAATGGACAAGAAGCAAACCCTTTGACACTGCCCTTCTCCACATCACAAAAATGATCAAGAGTTGTTTGGCTTTTCCAGACCATTAGCTATGCACTTACAGATATGGACTACCTGTCTTCCTATCTGTATGTCATTGTACATGCACTGTATGTCCATACAAAGAGTAGAGAGAGACAGATGGACAGACAATGTGCCCTGCATGTCTCCCTGCAACTTGTTTCCACTGGCATTTCTCCCCTTCCTTTCCATGCCTATGAATTGCTCATCTTCTAATCTGAAGCACATGTGCAACTATTTAATTAAACATACTCCTTTTGGATGTGTTCAGTCCCCCAGCCTGACCCCAAATACATACAGTATTTCAGCAACCATGGGCAAGTCTTATCAGGAACAAATGCAAATATTTCCCTAGAATGGATTCCAAGGAGCAAGACTGATGCCATATTGCCCCATCGTCCCAGTCCTATCTTACTGGTCTTTTATGAGAGTGCCATGTCCCCAGGTCCTTGTCAATGACACACATTATTGTTCACTTTAACGTTTGTCCCCTGGAAGAGAGAATAGCACCCTTTTCGTGTCCCAGGGTACATTTTCCCAGGCTTTGGTAAGGCTGGACAAGTGTCAGACCTCACTTTTTACGTTATTGTTCCATAGTGTTCAATTGTCTGGAGAGTAACAGGCACCCAATGTGAACTACTCTGTTTATCTTCCAGGCGAAGTTAGTCAGCTTTCCATTACTGTAGCAAATACCCAAGACAATCAACTTAAAAAGAAAAAAGCCTTATTTTGGCTCGCAGTTTCAGAGGTTTCAGTCCATACTTAGTTGGGCCTGTGACTTGGGCCAAAGGCCAGGCAGATCATCCGGTGGGAGGGTGGAGAAGAGTCAGCTGCCCACGTTATGATGGACCAAAGAAAACAGGGAGGATGAGAAAGAGACTGGCATCCCACAATCACCTTCAAGGGCATGATGACCTAGACAATCTGCGAGGCTTCACGTCTTAAAAGTGCTGTCGTCCTCCCCCCAGTAGCAGCATATGCGGGCTAGGACCCATCTGAAACACATGGGCCCTTGAGGGACATTTCAGATCCAAACTTCAGATCCACCTGCTGAGGAGTGAGGAAGGGGTCACAACTTCTCCCCAGGTGACATGACAGAAGAATAAACTGAGACTTAAAAGTGAGGTAACTAGCTTAAATCCACACATTGAATGTTTATGGCCACAAAACACTTCCTGCAGACGAATTCCACATCTGCTCTCTGCCTCGTTAGTAAAAGAACCCAGATTGTGATGGGAGCAGCAACATGTCCCGCCTGGAGTCCACACCGCCCAGCTTCCCTGCAGGCAGAATTAGCCGCAGGATTAATTTCTTGTCAGTGAGTCGAGCCACACGGCCAGGGTGAAGCTGTCCCCACACGGCTCCTTGGAAGGAGTGGTACTCATCTGGCTTCTTTGCCATTCTACCCGTCCCTCTTCCTCCTCCAGATGGGATGATGGAGACTGCAGCAGCCACTCGAGGACCATGAGGCAACGCTGAGCAGGAACTGAGTTTCTCTAGGAGGTGTGAGAGAGAGTGAGAGGAACCTGGGCATTGCCAGTATCACGGGCCTGTTCTCCTCCCCGCTATGCTGCCGGCTTCTGGAATCCCGGCCGCACAAGCAAACTGACTCTGCTTCTGCTATGACTGATGGACCAAGGGAGCGGGCTGTGAACTGAGGCAAATCCACATCCTTGACTCTTAGGTTATACTGAGTCATTCCTTTTTCTCCAGGCAGCAGTCGCGAAACCAAAGAAATCATATACTGTGGAAGTTCCCATCCATGGCCAAAGACTGGAAAATTCTTCCTCTGGCAATTCTTTTTCAGGACAATTAGAGTTACAAGTCTTGCTTCCAAACAAGTATAATTTTAGCATCCTAATGGCCACAGAAGAGATAGTGCTTGTGAAAGATGAAAGCAGAAATAGCCTAACACTGCATAACTTTCTATATTGATAGTATCTGCATGAGACTGCAGACATACAGACAATAACAATATGACAAGTGTTTAGAAACAGAAAGTGCTGCTCCTGGCTTCCTCAGGATCGCCTTTGGCTTCACCACTGTATTTGCCACTGAGTTTAGGAAAAAAGAAAAAAAATCATTTCTCTGTCCTCTTCTTCCATGTTAACAAAGTCCATCTTTGTGCCATAGGCTTATGATGAGAGCCCAGTGGTGAAATACGCATAAAATCTTTTCAAAAAACATCAATGCTTCTCTGAACACAAAAGGAATCATTCTATGAATATTGGATCCCCAGTATGTGTGGACCCGTGCACGTAAATCCTGTGGCTGTCATTATGGGATCTTAGGAACCCCAATTTTTCCCACTTTCTCAGCCATTACGTGGCAGGGGCTCTTGGGAGAAGCAGGAATAAGGTCAGGATGGAGCCGCACTGCCACAGTGAAGGGCAGGTGTGCCTGCCTGTGTGCGCACCTGTGCTTCTCTTTGAGCTTCATGTATTTCGTGCAGAGAATTGCTGAAGATTCATTGATCTACCTAGTATCCACAAGTATGCTATTAGAAATGCATGACTTATGTAGATTTTCAAAATGTTGAAATAATTCAGTGTTGATCCTTTCGCGAGATAGGTTTGCTACCTTTAAACCCAAGTGACAATAGCGCCCACGCTGCCTTCGGTTTCTCTCAAGTTGTGCTCGTACCCTTGATGTCTCTACCAGGCCAGAGACTGCCTGCGAGAATCCTGTGTGTCACCATTAAACTGAAAAAGGCCTGAAATAGCAAAACCTCACTTCTGCTAGGGAAGGGAAAAGAGCAAGAAAAGGGCAGGAGGATGGTTATTCATGAGCCTCCCAGCCTGCCGTGATAAATAACACCAGCCTCCGCCTCCTCTTTGCCAGGCTCATAATTTTCTCCCTGAAGGTGTTTTACCTGCACAGGAAGAGCCAGGGATGTCTAGCAAAAATGATTTTTAAGGCATCTTAAAACACAAAAGCCTGTGTTTGGGTTACGAGCCCTTCTTTTTGCATGCAGCAAACAACGCCCAATTAATCTCAGCAAATGGAGGCGACCAGGCTAAAACAGCTTGCCAGGCTTGGTCTCGGGTTTTGTGACAATCTAGTAATGTTAAAAGAAAACTAAATAGCTGTGTGGGAATTTGTTTTCAAAGATACAAATGAAAGCATCCAGATTGGAGCTTCTACCCCAGCAGCACTGAATCTGCTGTCCAAACACGGGTTCAGCACACAGGTGGAGAATACGCGAGCCACCTCCACGTGAAAAGGGTGGCGTGGTACTTAGGACGAACAGCAGTGCAAAAACAGTCAGCGAGTGCAGCCTCCAGCTTCTCTCGGCAGGCGCCGCGTGCCCTTGCATTGTTTCCGCAGGGAGCTGCTGTTTCCCTGGCGCTGACAGGCGAGGCTAAGTGACATGTTGGGCGAACGATTTTACTGTTTTCCTCTCTCTCCTCATGAACGATATTTATAGACTCTGAATTGCATTTGCTGCGGCTTTCCCACACAGTTATCTTCTTGGGCGTGGATTAAATGCAGATCAGGGTGTTGAAAGACATTTACATAAGTGCTGTTTGTGAACATGAAGGCCAGTTTGTCTATTATCGCCAGAACATTTAAATCTTAATGACTGGCATTGTTGTCTAAAAGACGGTGTTTTTCCTGCTGAGAAACTGCATTAGATTCAAGAAACGGAGCTCATTTCCATTTTCCCAGCAGTCTCTCTAGAAATGACATGCAGTGCTTGAAACTGTTTATTTCCAAATTCAGGCCTCCCTCGCATCAGTCATCAGCTTCAATTACCAGTTTTCCGGAGCCCAGCCGTCAGGCAGTCTGACACCGAGGTCCGGCCTAATTCCCACCTTCTCCAGAGTCAAGAGCATAATGTGCGGATGAAAAGGTGCAAAATAGCCCGGACTTCATTAGCATGCAGGGCCTGGCTGTTCATTTGCTGGCTGTGAATGGAAGTTCTGACACTTGGAGCTCGCTGCAAAATGAGAAAAGTCCTCTTCAGGGGAGATGAGGTCCTCGGTGGTGAGGAAAGGTCATCAAAAAGACAGCCGCTGCCCTTGCTCCCTGCTCTCCACGACTGCTTACTGATTCCAGGAACACCTCATTACACGCCGGATCAACATATTATTGCCATGTTCTGGGACTGAATTGTTTACAAGTGTCTTTATCGCCGGCAAAGGCCTGCCCAGAGATGCGTGACTACACTCATTTGGCTGTGACCCGCCAATTATGTGTTATCCGATATGCTGCTGGGTATCTTGATCTTTGCCCGGGTCTTCTCCTGGTATCAACACAGTCCCATTTACTACTTCTTTCTAACCACTCTTTGGGAAAGTAGCCATTAGCCTGTCAGTGTGTAAACGTGTGTGCACGCACGTATGTGTGTGTGTGTGTATGTGTTACTTCTGCTACTGGGAGTCTGAACATCCTTGCTCCATACTTGCTATGCATGAGGTTCGTAATCATTTGGGGTAAAGCAATCCCCCCACTTTTTCATGGCATCCGGGGTAACCACCCAGTTTGCCATCAGTATGCACAGCAGCAAGTAATACAGCGCATTCCTGAGCTTTCTCTGCTCACACATAGGCCCTGCAAGAGGGCTGTCATATTTTATTTGAGCAGAGCCACTGCAAACCACTGCACAGGACCATTTTAATCTTTCATTACAGACACTTCTATGGCTCCATAAACAGGAGAGTGAAACAGCACCTCCATTAAAAACTCAGGAAAGAGATCGTGCAGATGCCCCACCCCCAAAAATGGAGATAAAGCCACACTTTGGAATGAGCAAACTTGATTTCCATTTCCCTCCGCTGGTGACTACTAATGTCATTTCGGTGATGTCGAGAGTTGACAACTTTTGTTTATTTTTATGAACATTGGTTGGAGAAAATTTAATGACTGCCAAACATTTGGGCCATCTCAACTAAATACTGAAGAGGGGCCGCGTTGACTTACACTCCCATTGCCATCGATAGCTTTTTGGTGAATTTTCCAGTGCAGGATATAACAAAGGAAATGTCAAGAAAATGACTTCCACTTTTCCGGGATGCCCAGCTCCTTGGCAGTGCGCACACACAAAAATGAGTAAAAAGAAACTCAAGAATCTAGGATGGCATCTGTATGCGCATTCATCTCCAGCAATTTCCCAGGTTCATGTGGTATTTATCTTCCTTAATTAATTTTCTCCAAGCATTTGTTTTCCAAAAAATTAGAAAGAAGGTGTTTTGTTTTGTTTTGTTTTTTATGATACTGAGTTGTTTTTGTTTTCCCCAAACTCTTTCGATCCTGGCTTTCGACAAAGGACTAAGTGCAGAGGATAAATAAAGAGCCCTCGTCACCATGCTGCAGCTACACTGCAGTCAACAGAGAGACTCGCTGCGCCTAGTGTTGAAGCACACTGTAGGTTCCCCAGCATCATCGGCCAACGAGCATCCTTTGGAGGAGAGGGGGACGACCGGAAAGACTACTCCATCACTTTTAGAGACCTGATTCCTGTGAAGGAGTTTGGTCAAGGGATAAGGAGGAAATGTTTACCAAGGTTCCCGTCTGAGGAAAGAGCCCCAGAGAAGGGCCAAAAAGGATGACTCGATAACAAGGGGTCATCCGAAGGAAAGGGTTTCTTCACAAATGTGTGCCAGATTGTCACACTTCCCAGTCTATAGGCCAGCTGAGAGCAAATGCTCTAGGCAGAGGGGCTGCTCTTTCCAGAAGCTTCTGACAGTGTGTATAACCAGGTCACCTGCTAGTTCAGCCATAAAAGAGAATTCCTCTGTTATGGTTTTAACACCCCATCTTCTTTATGAATCTCCCCAAAAAGGCAACAAAAGATTCTCCTCTATTAGCAGAATGCTTCTGACTTTCTTCCCTAACTTTAAGAATCTCAGGTGCCTACTTACACTTTCTAAGGGCTAATGAAACACACATACACACAATCTGTAAACACAGGTGGCAAAATAATCAGTTGATAATTAACAATAGCAAAGTCTTGTTTTAAAAGTCATTTATTAAACACAACTTCGTACTAGGGAACCATCTAGAAACTTAGCAAACATGTATTTATCACTTACAGCAACCCTATGATTTAAGCATTGGTATTCCCATTTTACAGATGAGGAAGTCCTTTCATAGATCTCAGTGTCCAGTGTGCTCAGTGTCACAAAGCTAATGACAGAGGCAGAATGCAAATAAACCCGGGCATGACCCAAGGCTCCGCCCACATCGTAGCCCACCTCCTCTAGAGCAGAACATCCATTGCAGATTTCCAAGAACACAGAAAAGTGCATTTTCTGTGTGGCAGTCATCAAAACACAGAGTTGCCAGTTATAGCAGTGAGTATGTCAAAACCATCATCTCTGACACATTTACTCTGGCAAGAGGTAGGCTGACACATAAAGTTTATAGAATAAAGAAAGTTTTGATCCAAAGGGGCAATTCGAGCCATTTAATTTTTTAAACTGTGGTGGGGTTGCCGGAATAATGTATTCAGGAGCTACAGAACCCCCAAATGGCCAGTAGGAACCACTGAGAAAGTCTTGTCAATCTTTGGCACCTTGTACCAAGTGTCTGCCCATCTATCTTCAGTGGTTTTACTGAAAAACAATGTACACAGCCACACACTTCCTGGGGTCACGAAGACCGTTTGCTCTAGGGCTTACTCTGCCATTGGAAACCTCAGTCTTGGAACCTGGATCCTGAACTGGTTGGGGACATGCGTCCACAGACTGCAAACCCGTACAAACCTACTCATAGGTTCTGGAATCTCCACCTGGCTCGTGCTCCCGTTGCTCTCCGGTGTCCACGAGAGTGGTAGTCATTCAGTACATCCCAGGGCTGCTGGCCTGTCTGCTCTGAAGGCAGATGACTGGTGTGAGGGACCCCTCTGCCTGGGTTTCCTTCAGCATGGGGTCTCAGGTCTTCCGGCACCATCTCACTGTGCCAGTGTCTTCTGTGAGGGAAAGAGGAACATAGCTCTCATCAGCTAGTTTGCCCTGGGCCACAGGAAATGTGTTCTTGGAAATATCCTGTCTTTCCCAATCTGTCTCTGGCTTGTATTTTAAAAGGGGCCAGTGCTTTCAGCAGGGAAAGGTGCACCAGGGCAGGAAGAAGGGGGTGTTTGGAAAGGGGACACCTTCTAGGAACCATCCAGGTGACTCACACCATTTATGAACACCAACATGCCTGCACACAGACGTATAGGTCACCTAAGTCTCACTCAAGCTGGGAAGATTCTGATTTTTCAGAATATGCAGCAGAAACTTTAGATAAACCTACTAGAAATGAGCTCGACCAATCTGGACCTTGATGCCAGAGCCTGTGGATGCCAGCCACCCTCTCCCCTGGCCCTGACTTCTGTACCCGATGTCTGCACAGATGCACACTGAGAGTTTACCATGTGTTCCAAACCATGTGCCGTGGTCTTGGAGCTCTGACCTGGGTTTCCTGTCCTCTGAAGAGCCAATGATAAACAGCGATAAAGAATGTCCCCAGACCATGAATGATTAAGGACAAAATAACATGTATAATGAGAGGTACCCTAGGAGTTTGGGGGGCAATAAAAATCCTCTTCAGCATGATGAGAAGGGCTTCCTATATGAAGTGGAACAGATTTATGTCTTAGGATTTGAATAAGTGGAAGAAGGGGTGAGTAGGTATGATAGATAGTACCCAAACTTGGCCATGGCAATTGATCCCATCCCATGAAACTTCTTCCACCAAGAGAAGATGGCTAGATGCCTCTCCCTGGAACCTAGCCCAACCTAGTGACTTACTTGGACCAACAGAATGAGGCCACAGTGACACTCTGGGACTCCTGGCTATACCAGCCTTAGAAGGATGGGGAGCTTCTACTGCCTTCCTCTGGGACCCAGTCACCAAGCTGTAGAGAAGTCTTTGAAAAGCCAGCAGTGATTAGGTGCCATGGAATACAAACTCTAGAAAGTGAGAGTCCATCCTGGAAATTCCATATGAAAAATCGAGGCTGACCCTCCATGGAGAAGGGCTCAGAATGTCCTGCCTGAATTCTTGCCACAAAATTGGGGGAAAGCAAATTATTGTTGTGTTAAACCACTAAGTTGTGGGGGCAGCTGTTAGGTAACAATAGGCAAGTAATACCGTGAGAGCAACATTGGTGAGAGGAGGTAACAGGAAGTCTAAGAGTGACAACCTTTTTCTTGTTGGAAGAGGGCATAATTAAAACAAGAATGAATGCATTTGACATTGACGGAGCCCTAAATTGAGTAAACCAATGCCTATGAAGGCAGATATTTCAGATTTGCAACTGGAAGAATATAAATCAAAAAACTGGGCCCTAATAACTTTAAGGCAGGAAGGAGATCTCCAAGACCCCCCACCAATGCCCTCTGCAGCAGATGCAGTTAGCGCGTGTGCACGGCTCTCTGTTCTCGTGTGTCAGTGTGTACCAGCTCAACACCTGCCCACTAGCACTGGCAACTCACCACCCTGGAGCTGCTTTTTGCCCCCTGAATCTCACTGTCCAAACAACAGGCCACAAGTGTTTACAAAGAATATCCTCCACTAGGGATTGATGACAATAGACTCACCATAAGGCAAGTTTTCTATGTTGCTGCTCAGGGTTGGAGATTTCCATCAAATAGACTTCTTTCTGGTTGTTCAAAATGGTAATTTGCTATATAATGTATTTAATAGTCTCTGCCCTTCTCTGCCCCTCAACTCTGAGTGTGTCTCCTGAGATCACTTTCCAAAAAACTGATGGCTTTTGGACAAACATAAACCAAGATACCCTTATTTTATAGTTAAGAAAAATAAAGCAAGGAAGTAATTACTTTAAGTGGGTGCTGTAACAAAGGGAACCAATACATGCAGTTTTTCAATCAAAATAGAAATTTATTTCTCCCCATATAACAGTCCAGTGTGGGAGGGCAGACTCTGCTTTAGGAAGTCCTCTTGGAAAGCCAGGCTAATGAGAGTTCTACTGTTCTCAACACATGACTTCCATTACATCATTCCCAGGCCAGCACATTGCTTCTGCCTGTGTGCCGTTGGTGAGAACTGGTCACATGCACCACATGTGGCTGCAAAGGGGTTTGGGAAATGCAGTTCAACTGAACAGCCAAGTGCCCCAAGAGAAGAAAATAAATTGGTGAGAAGATGCAACTAGAGTCTGTGACACAAGGGGATTAGTTAATTGCCCAAGTGCCTGCACCTAGTTACTGGACAAGAAGTACTGTAAGTTTTCCTGCCTACTATTTTTTTCCTTCTATCTCTACATTGACTGGAAGCAACTAGTCTCAAATGTCACACTGAAGAGTCTGGTGTTTTGCAGGGTCCGTCTCCCCTCATTACAGAGGCAGCAAAGCAGAATCATTCCTAGGAGCTGCTCTCAGGTACGGTCCACTGGATTAGACCTTCTGGCCAAAGCCAATAGCAGAGAAGGCCCACACCCCTCAGTACCCACGACCCCTCTTGTTAAACAGAGCCAGCCAGCCTGCTGCCAGCCTGTGATGTGTCTGTGGTAGGGATATTTAAACGGCACCATATTGCCAAGCAGCTGTACTGCCTTAGAACAGGATCTTAAAAACCTTACACACCTATACTGACAGCGACGTGCCCCTGAAGTTACGCGAAGCCACACCTGCCGGCCTGTCTCCCAGCGGAGAGAGAGACAGGGAGGAGCAGCGGGTAACTGACATCCCGGGAGGTCAGAGATGTTTTAGAGGCATCTCTGGAGAACATGTACTTGTCTCTACGGCCTCCACTGACCTAGGAGCCAACATAGATGGAGGTGCCTGGCAGCTAAGCGCAGTTCATTTAAAGATTAAAACAGAAGAAAATGAGAGCAAATAGGTTCATCCAAATGATCCTATTTGTAATTTTAATATGAATTTAATAAATTAATAAATTTCATAGATTTGGGTTTAAGCCAGCCATATATGTGTGTGTTGTGATTTTAAAGGGCAATGGGAGTAAATGAGTTGGAAGATTGTGTTTATTGGGAGAATTTGCTTAATGGATTTGCACTGTTTATAGCTCTCAAATTGGAAAAAAAAAAAAAATAGAACTCAGTGGTAGAATGCTTACGCTTAAGCACAAGGCCCTGGGTCCAATCTTCAGCACCAAAAGGAAAAACAACAAACAAAAACAACTCATCCTTATGGAGATTACACCGAGTGGTTACATCATTACTCCACCCCGTGGCTGCCCTGTGTCCCTCAGGCAGAAAGTAGATATCCGTGACAGGTTGGAAATTACCAGTTTGTATTGCTTAATTTATTGAACACATCTATAACTGTCATTCCAGTTTTTAAAACCACGTAAACATGCATAGCAATTTCCTCTGATTTCAATCCTACAAAGAAAAGTGATACTATAGATTCCACCCCCCCGCAAAAAAATTCTGGTTATGCTCTACAGAGTTCCCACCTAATGCAGACCTCAGTCTCAGCAGACTGTGCTGAATATATGTTTCTAATCACCAAAAAGCCAAGCATTTATCAGGATAATCCTTCCAAACTCATCAACTTTAATGGCATCCAGACGGCTTTTCTGGAGAGGGCTCATTAGTTTAAAAAAAAAAAACAAACCTCAAAATTTCCATGTCCTGCGATTTTACTTACATAGTCAAAATCATAATCTGAGTTTCCTGTCTTCTTGTTTAATGGCCATTTTCTACCCATATACTGCTTTGAAAAATAGTCAGACAAATGTAAAGAAGATAAATACGGAGCATAAATGAAGTACCGCCAACGGGGGTAGGTTGTGTGCATAAAAATGAGTAAGCACCAGAGCTGCAGATTAAGAAACTCAATATGTTGGTGTTTAAAATTAGAATGGCTCCCAAAAGAATTGATAATGCTCCATTTAAGCAAAGAAATGTTTTCAAATCACTCTGCTGGCCAGAGAAGTCTGAATCAAAGTCAGAAATTAATAAAAGAATGCAGACAGAGACCCCCAATCATAAATAATGGAGATGATTTGTATGCATATAAAAGCTCTGCAAGGCCCAGTAGTGTGTGTAGTTCTATGGGGAGAATCTAATGAAATGCAAGAAGAAACGTTAAAA
This sequence comes from Cuniculus paca, assembly GCA_004365215.1. Taxonomy (NCBI): domain Eukaryota; kingdom Metazoa; phylum Chordata; class Mammalia; order Rodentia; family Cuniculidae; genus Cuniculus; species Cuniculus paca. The sequence continues at coordinate 23,245 of RJWT010006342.1, forward strand.
ATAGAAATAAATGTGCCTGGTAGAAATTCTATTGTCCTCTTCCATGACACAATGACTTGTTTTCTGGAAAAGTAATTCTTCCATTGAACCCAGGCAAACATCGTATTCACTGTAAAGCTGTATATTTAGACCATAGCATGAAGGGCCTGCCTGTCTTTAAAGCCCAGCGCTGCCTGGGACTCATTAGCGTACAAGGACAAAGCGCTATCATATGACTGCTTAGACACGACTCAGAACTTCTGGGTAGTTCTCAGTGGCTTCAAGTACTTAGATTGTCAGTAGCACAGGACACAGAAAGTAGAATATTGAGTGTATGAGGTGTATACTTCAAACGCGCGGGAAGGTGTAGACAGGGAGATAAAGACCCTCGTGGAACATCCTGCTACGCGGACGTTGCTGCAGAACAATTCCAGGGTAAACACGGAGTTGCAGTAAACAGCTACAACGCACAGGTTGCAAGAATTAGAACAGTCTGAACCTCATTCAAGATCAAACGGTTCCTTTCTAGACTTTGTATCAGGAACAGGCTCTGCTGCTGGTGGCAGAAAGATAAAACGGCACTGTCCCCACCGTGGACTCTTTAGTGTTAGTGACAAGGGGTAAGTGTTTAAATTCGGGCCTGTTCTGACACGGGGTGGCCTCGGTCTACAAGTGCCTCCTTCCCTCCTTGGGCCAAATCAGTGTTTAGCCTGGCTGTGTGGAGAATGTGCCCTCCCCGCACACCCGCCAGTCTCGGGAAAAGGGAGCAGCTTTCAGGGTGAGGGCGCCTCTGCTGGGGGTGAAGGTGGGAAGGGGGGCGTGTGACCAAAGATGGGGACAGGGGTAAGTCAGAGAAGGGCAAAACCCAGTCCAAATGGTTTGCCCCTCTTTTCTGGTCATTCCGTTAATTGTATGTACTTATTTTAGGGATAAATAAGGCCCACATGGAATGAGAAGAATAAAAGGCAAGGAAGCAGGGTGTGGACAGCTGGTCTCTTTCCAGCCCACCTACCAGGGCCCTTCCTTCCCTTCTGGCAGCCGCCCCTGAGCTCTTCCTACAGCTTCTCCAAGTGCAGGTGCAGTCACTCAATTCCAAAGGAGCAAGGAAAACAGCTCCCGGGCCCTGGCGGCCCCTCCCTGGCTCTTCCGGCCGCAGGCTGCTCTTCGCCCGTCCACTGGCAGTTTAGTTGCCTTGGGGCCTTAATCGGGGACCTGCCTGCACCCGGGTGACCCAGGCGGCTTCGATTTTTTTTAAAGGGTTAGAGTTATTACTTAATGATAATGACTTATTTTACACATTGTCGTCTGTTGATGTTTAAAAGATAGGAAGACATTTGTCAGGGCGGGCGCCTGAGGCCCTCAGAGGACGCCGGGAGACCCTGCCAAAACGTTTCCAAACTGAATAGCCATTGGGCCGCCAGATAATTCAGAAACTATTTGTATGAGCTGTTTATCAAATTATTAACCGCACAGATGTTGTTTGGCTGAAGAACAGCTGAATCCCCTCTCTGGCGGCCGCGGAGACAAAGGTCTCTAGGAATAATTGGAGATGTGCACGGAATATTAAATTAATTTACTGCTCTTAATTCTTATGCAAATTCTGACCTCTGATGGAGCCTATCAATTACCCCGCGCACACTGAAAGCGAAGGCGACAGTTTCTTTTCTTCTCTTTGCTTTTTTTTTTTTTAGAACCCGAAAGAGGAAATATTTGCAATAAGCAGGCTGTAGGAGCACCGTGTAACTGGAATTATTTAATTGAATTTCCAAGTTTTCAGGGATGTCCGCGGAGGATAAAACCCCAAGTCGCAGGGGAGAGGACGGGAGGGGTGCAGAGGGCGGAGGAATTTGTTGGTTTGGCTGCACACCTCCGGGCGGGGGACATACGGCGCGGAGAGGGACGGTTGGAGGCAAATAAAACCAGCTCGCAAGCGGATTCGGGGCCATGGGGATCGCGGGAGCTCGGGGTTGGCGCCGGGCGCTAGTGACTCGAGTCAGCGCAGTGCGCTTTTGGAAACGGGAAAGCGCGGGTCCCGGGTGCACACGCCTCGGCGCGTCCTTTCTTCCGCCGCTGCCTGCTCTGGCTTCCCTTTCTTTATCTTCAAGAGTTTTAACCAGTCTTTGCAAATCCCCCTCCAAAAAAGATTGTCCTTGTTGTTGTTGTCTTTTGCTTGCAAACCCAAACCCCTAGGCACTCTCTTCAACTCTGCTGAAATCCCGGATGGGGCGAAGTCAGCTCTAATTGTCCCCTGCGTGGAGCGGTGGCACCCGCCCTTTTCCCTGAACTGAGCAAACGCCCGGGCTTTGTCCGCGCCTGTGGCTTAGGCGAGGGCGGCTTCTGCGCCCGGGTGGCAGGTTGTAAGGCTGGGGTCTCTGCGTCTTTCATCATCTCCCTAATAAGGAAAACCCAATCGGGCGCATAATGTCATCAGCCCCGGCCCGACCTCGCCGGGACCTCCGCAGCCCGAGGATGTCGCCAGCGGCCCCCGGCGCAGTCAGGACGCGCAGCCTTTCAGCTCCTCTCGGCCCCCACAAAAGCCAGACAACAATATCAATTAATCATGCAGCGAGCAAACAAGGAGATTTATCCCGCGACAAACAGCCCCACGGAGAGCCGCTGAATGGGCGTGATTAGCATGTGAAAAGAGAGCAAAACTCCGCAGTTCAACAGCTAAAGAGCAATTTGATGGGGCTGGGATGGGGAAATTACTTGATTAGCGTCCGTCGGAGGAGAGCGCGGTGACAGCTCCTCGGCCCGGAATCCTACACGGGAACAAAACGCGCTGGTAACGGCGGCAAGCGGAGGGAGCGCGGTCGAGGGCGCGGGGCGTGGGGCCGGCACCGGCACCGGCACCGAGGTGGGGACAGCAGTCGGAGCAACCGGGCTGAGCTGCGGGCCGCCACCAGAGCCCGTGCCCGAAGAAGCTCCCAGGCCCGGACGGCGCGGGCGCCAGCGTCCCGCACCCAGGGCTGGAGGTCGACCTTCGTTCACCGAGCTGCCCCGCTTCTGGCCCGGACAGCGACAGAGGCGCGCGAGGAGGGACGCTCCCAACCCACAGCGATCCCAGTCTCCTTTGCGTTCCCAGGGGTGCAGTCTGCAAACCTCCGCTCGCCCCCAGGGCTGCGGCCCCGCGTCGGTGTCCGGGTGCCCGAGGCGCGACGGTTCCTCGGAGGAGCTCCGCGCCTCGGTTCGCACAGGCAGTGAACTTCATGTCCCTGCAGGACCGGTTTCCCCAAAGCTCCCCGTTTTCCTGCCTGCAGGAAAAGCCGCTGCGCGTGGACTTGGCCCGTGGCAAGAACGGGTCCCTGGCTGGGCCCTCCCCGCGCGAGGCAAGGTTGGGGCGCGCGGGGTGGGCACCGTACGGCACCAGGTCAGGGTGCCGCCGCGTTGGCGCAGGGACACCGCGGAGCTGGACTGTCCCCGGCTGGCGGGGGGAGGGGAAGGAGCCCCAGACTTGCTCCGAATCCGAACACGCAGGGCCGGGTTTGGCGGCGTGGGAAGGTGGGCGTCGCGGTTCCTCCCCAGACCTAGGGGGCAGTGCCCAAGACCTTTGGCCCGAATTTGGGTCTGAGTACACTTGGGCTGCGCGTGTAGGTTTTTATTCGCGGGGAAGAGGCGTGACCTGGCGCAAGGCAGCCGGCGCGCAAAGGGAAGGCGAGCTCAAGCCTTCCACCCCCATCAGCCTGTCTTAAGAGGCTCCGCGGCCGCGGTCTTCCCGACAACCGACGCCCTCGCCCGGAGCTAAAGCCTACGCCCACCCAAAAGAAAGGAACTAAAGTTTCCCACTCGGGGCGCGCCTGGACCCTTCCCTCTGGACGCGTACCCACAACTCCCTGGCTCCTCCCAGTTCCAAGGAAGGGAAAGGACCCCCACCCTGTGCCCCTAGGCCTCGCCACCTGGCTCCGGGTCCCTAGACACGAACACGTCTTGCACATCACACACGAGTAGGCGCACCGGGGAGTCCCCAGGATCCGGCGGCCCTCAGTTTGCCTCGGAGAGGGGACGCTAACCCGACCTCCAGAGGGGCCTGAACACCAGGACTTCCGCGACAGAGTCCCCAAACCCGCGCGGTCGTAGTTAACCCTGTCCCTGGCACAAAAGAAGGAGGACCAAGGAGTGGGCTCTTAGTTATTATATATTTGGGGGGGGTCGGTCGCCCACATTCAGCTGGACAGCTGTCCGTCGAACAGTGTCAATTAAGCCACAGCGAGTGGTCGACTTCAAAAGACTTAAGTCTTTCTGAAACGTCTCTGGCTGCCCGCCGCTCGCCCTCTCCTCGCTCCCTCCGGACTCGGCGCTCCCTCCTCCTGCCCGTGGGCGGGACCTGGCCTAGGCTCCCGGCTCGGCGCGGGTGGTGAGGGCAGGGAGGTCTGCAGGGCGCACCGGGAAGCAGGGCAGTCGCGCCACACTCTGCACTGGGACACCGGATCCAGGACCGTGGAGGGCGCATGCTCTCCCCGCAGAGCCCCAACTCCGCTGCAGTCTCCAAACTCGCAAACTCTGAAGGCCATCAAAAAATCTGTCGTCTGGCTCACGGCCTGTCTCTCGCCGCTCAACACTAGCGAGCTGGGTGGCTCGAAACGCATCCTCGGGGTGACTGGGGCCGTGCGTTGTAATTCCAAAGCCACGTAGTGGAACAGTCTCAAAGTTGGCAGGTAGAGGGGGCGGTGGCAAGGAACAAAGTGGCTGGATGTCTTTGCTTGCGGGATAGCAGCGCTGTTCCCACCAATACCGACTGCTGGGGCTGGCTTTGTAGTTATTTTTACAAGTTCTGCCCAGTGCCAGTCATACTGCCCTGAAAAGCAAGAGAGGCCGCTGCAATTTATTCCAATGGGCGGTTTTTAAGAAGCTGGCAATTTGAACCGGTTGGGTGTTATTTAGTGCAATATGAAATCAAATGATCCTATTTCTCAAATAACAGTGTCTCTGAGGAGAAGTGAATCCTCTGAAAGGGTAATTGTCTGCTGATGGTGTTTCCCATTATTCCGATCTTGGCCTAAATGATGTTCGGCAGCAGGGCGGAGACTCGGGATGAAATCAATGCGCGCTGACTGCTGGCTTGCGCGCTGCGCGCAGAGAGAGAGGCCCGGTCGTCCGCGGTCGCACGCGTCCGCGAACAATGACACCCATGCGCCGCCGATTTCGACGTCATTTTTGCAGGTGTCTTCCGAAATCATCAGACTTGAGGGATCTCGTGGATAAGAAGAATAATACTAACTGTTCCTTCTTTCGCTATTTTGGAAATTGTTCGTATCCTGGCACCCTTTATACTCAGGCGGCAGGTTGACCATAATCTGGGAAATGAAACCCAGTTGGCACCTGTCGTGCGCCCTCCACCCCCACGTTAATATTGAGAGCGTGGAGTCTTTCTTTCCAAGGACACACTTGTGTCTGGGACTTTTTTAGTCCGATTTCTGGTTTCTTTTAATTCCGGGGGAAAGGCTTTGCGCGAATGAAGCACACGTTGTTTATGCTATCGCGCGCGCGCGTTTGTATGTGTGTGTGTGTGCGCGTGTGATCTCTGGCGGTCACAAGATTGGCCCAAGACTTTGAAGTTGTCCCCTGTGGGTTTGGCCACTTTTTTGTAGAACCAAACCTAGAGGCCAGCTTGTGTCTAAGACAAGCGCGGGCAGGGAGCATACAGAAGCAAGGACTTTAATAACGGGCAGCACTGGGAGGCAGGCACCTGCGCGCGGGTCCTCTGGAGAGCCCGCACGGTGGTTGAGCGCGTGCACAGTAGGACCCAGGCCCTCGGGTCCTCTACTTTTGGCTGCAGAGGCACCCTCGCGCCCTAAATCCTCTGCAATTATTGTGGGACCAACTCACCTTGAGGAGAGTGGCCTCCTTAGATCCTGTGCGTCCGGGGTCTAAGCTACACCCGGCCAGCGGTGTCTTGAGGCTTCTGTCTCTAACCTGAGACGTGCGGCTTTAACGTGAGACGGGCGGCTTGTTTCTGCTCTAGGTAGGCAGGCTCATTCTCATTCTCTGAGAATTTTGAGTTTATAATGTGTGTCTATGTGTGTGAGCACATACTCATTTAAACTTACATATATATGCCCAAACACCGAGACATGCGGGTCCCCCCCCC
>RJWT010006343.1:0-29327 GCA_004365215.1 Cuniculus paca
TATGAAAAAAGATAAAGAGAAAAAATAAAAATGTCAAACTTTTTTGGGGGGTAAATGTTCTATTCTTTTTGCTAGTCAGCATTTCTCATATATACATATGTAATTTCTATTTTTAAAAAGAGATAAATCTGTTTCAAAACAATTATTACTTATTCTTGACTTTTTAGATATGAAAAGAGATGTAACCTTGCTGCTACTGGTCACTTAAAAATGTTATGCAATTATAATTAAGCTTTATAATTACACCACCTTACACAAATGTGACAGTACTCTGATTCTGAGTAATGATAACACAAGTCAGCATTATCCAACCTATTTTACTGTTAAAATATCTAGCATTCAGGATTTCTGATCATCTAGCACAGATGATTTTCCACAATCATTTGGCCTTGCCATGATAGTATCTCCCAGTCCCCTTTCCTGTCTCACTGACGATGTATACATTCCTACATATCAAAGATAAATTTGTTGGGCTGCACCTAAGCACTTGCCTACTACAATCTCTGTATATAAGAGAGACAGGGCATCCGTAGGTTTCTGTAAACTAATTGTTAGCTGAGTTTAAAAACTATGGAGGCTGTGGTCCTGCTGTGGATACCACTGAGGTTGAAGCAAATAGTTCTAAGAGAGTTTCAGGGAACAACAGTGAAATATGCTCAGCTTACAAAAAATAAAAACAGTGAAGGAAAAGAAAAGAAATCCCTGACAATAGAAGCCCGTTCTCCTTCCTTCCCAGCTGATGCCCTTGCTCTGTGAATTTCAAAATCAGAGTCCAAAGTCCTCCTGGTCCTTCACTGGCTGCTGCTGAATAAAAATATCATCCCATTCCACAATTCTAATCATTATTATTTCCTTGCTTAGTAAACTGAAGAAACTATGTTTTCAGAGATGCTAAGGGGTAGAGGCCCACTTTGGCTGAGGTCAGCCTTGGAAGGAATCAATTCTTCTTTTCCTCAGGTTTTATATCCTTTTAAAAATAGCTGTATTATTTCAAATATTAAAATAATAAAACCTTAGATTATGTAGTGGATACTGGATCAAGTTTTCTGCCACAGATTTTTACACATACACTTTTAGTTGCATTAAAAAGCTTAACTGCAAGCTGGAGTTTTAAATATTTTCTAGGTCTAGTATCTCCCTGAAAAATTCCAGACCAGTTCTGGAAGCCTCTTTCATTGTGTATCTATTTTTTAAAAAATGCTTTCTTCTTATAAGCATATGAATTATTTCTAATATCCTCATGAGGAAAAGGTAATGCCATCAACTTCACATCTAGTCACAACTGATCGATGCAAATGTAAAATACAGTGCCTTACACTGTGGAGACCGCATCTGTAGGAGCAACCTGGGAAAGGTGACTGGGATAGGACCGACTTTCAATGGCCACACATCAAGAAGAATGCAAAAATGAAAGAAAAGGGGGCTTCAAGGGAACCTACTTGCTTTGGGGCAAACATAAGTTTAAGGTCAAGGATACTGTGGAAGGTAACCTAACTGCACACTTACAGGAGTAGCATTTTGGAGCTCTTCTCACTTCTCCATATAAATGACTACTTTTAGCAGAAACTTCAAGAATTATTTTAGGCTTTCAGCAAGACCACATTAGTTCAATCACTTAATTCTTTTATAGGCTACCTGAATATTGTACTTCATTGTGAATCCCATTTGAAATACTCTTTTTGTTCCCCTCCTTCATCACATTTACTTCTATCCCTTATGTCTCAGTTGACACGTCCTTTCATCCTAGAGGCTTCCTACAACCCTCATACTTAGAATCTGGACTAGATACTTCATAACACTGAGAAATTTCCTTATCAGAGCACTTACTTCTCTCCACAGTAATTACCAGTTTACACAACCAACTGCCCTCCAAAGGGCAGGGAGCATGTTGTAGCCATGGTTGGACACAATCCCCTCTCATGTAGAAAGAGCTCACTAGCTATTTGTGGAATGGGAAGAGAAAGAATGCATAGACTATCCAAAAGGAATGGGTCTTCAAAACCTGTCACATGAACAGAAGGAGGGACTGAGCATTTTCATGTGAAGGTAAGAAGGTTTTGCCACAGTTGGGGAGAAGAGAGGATAGAACTTTCTTAGATACTCCAGCAATGTGTAGGAATAAATGCTTCGCTGGAAAAATGTTAAAGAACCAAAGAAGGGAGTGAAATGAAAATGAAAGTGATTATAGTACAAAGGCAAACTTTTTAAAAGAGCAGATGCAGTTCTCTGAGGGAACAAGTTCTCTCAGAACACTACTGAGTAGATTTATTGAGACTGCTATATTACATGTAATTTTTACATATTATATGTAAATTAGATGATATATATAATTTTTTTCATTTAATCCTTAGAACTCCACAGAGGACTTACTGTCATTTACACACCTGGCTAAGGTCACAAAGTGAGCAGAATAAGTGCAGGGCCAACGTCCAACTCAAACCATCTTGTTTGACCTCAGAAATCCTAGGCACTTTAATTTGTGCTAATGAATCCCTTATCACCTCAAGGGCCAGGCAGAGGCTAAAAGAGTCCTTCCAGAGATGGGACTCCACTAGATGAAATTATAGGCGAGATGCTATGAAACATTAAGTTTCTGTGGTGACACCTGTCACCAATCAGTTTGCTTGGTTCAAGGCCAACTGGCAACTGAAGCATGAAGGATACAGTGTCTTTTTTGGTGGAAGACTCCAGCCTCCACATGTTTCAGTCCTCTTGGGGCACACTTCTGCTGCAGCCAGGGCCAGAATACTGCCCAGATTCCTGACCTAGCTGATGTACTTTATGGGGTCCTTCTCTTTCTAAAGCACCCAGATTGAATGCCAAGCCTAGGAAAGAAATCTGGCTTAGCCCAAAGTTATTCCATGTTACCTCCTAACTAAAGGATCTTTGGATATGGAAGCCTCCCATTGCCCCTAAATCATCTGAATTTAATGTACAATTACATGTATAAATCTGCCAGGGTAGGATGTACAAATGGGACACTGAAATAATCAAGACTAGAGTAAGTTTCTAGAAAGTGTAGACTATCTGAACCATGACTGGATCAGCATCTAGCATAGGGTGAGGTCTTTGGTTATTACACAGTTAACGATAGTTGAATGAATATATGCTTAAGAACAACAAGCTAAATTAATTTTTTCCAGTAAGATGAAGGGGGATGTTGATGCCAATGGGATCATTAACAAAATAGTGCAAGAAGCCGAGTATGTTTAGACTTTGTTAGAGATTCAGGGGCTTTTCTAATTACAAAATGAACTTCATCTGGGTTTTGTTCTGTATAGACAGACCACTAACCGAGACCCAAGAACCCTTCAGTGTAGCTGAAGAAGACACGATCACCACCAGTTCAGCTTTACATACTTTGAAAGTTGTTTGTTTCTTCACAATCCTGATGTACTATTCAATCAAGAGGATGAAAAGAGACAGGACCAAGAAAAGACCTCTTTCAGTTATGCAGAGAAAGATCAATATTTACTAAGAAATACTAGGACATGGAATCATGTCAACCCTGAGAATTCTGAAACTGAAGCATTAGTCAGAGAGAATAGAGCTAACAATCGATTAAAGGATGTGTCCAGTAATGTATATCTTTCTGGTTTCTCCATATAATATCACCAAGTGGTCAATTTTGCTGTTTTATGGAAACATTTTAAAAATTTTAAAATATAAGCCTTTCACATTTGGGCCCCAGGGCATTCCAAGACTATGGAGAAAGGCCTTCATGAGAATTCTCCACTACCTTACAGTGTTTGTAATTTGTTGTCAAAATGTTTATCTGAAAAAATAATGTTTATACTGAATTATTTATGGATGAAATGATATAATGTCTGAGATTTGCTTCAAAATAATCCAGGGAGAGGGGTGGGGATTGGCAATGAGTTGAATAATTGCTGAAGTTGGATGAAGGGGATGTGGGGGTTTGCTTTACTTTCATTTATAATTGATATTTTAAAAAGATTTAAAAGTATTGTACCGAAGTCCAATGGGCCATAAATTAGGAAGAAGTTGATATTATAACAATATTCTATCCCACTCCACAGAGGCAATCCTGCATCTGACAGGAGAGAAACCAGCGCTCATCAATAGCAGACTGATAGGCCTCATCCTCGTGCCTGTGTGTTTCCTACCTGGTATCTGCAAGGATGCCACACTGAAGGACAGACTTCTCATGGCATTTAAAAATACAAAAAAAGTATGTCTTTGTAAGGAAACTATCAATTGACCAGAATTCTTTAAACTCTTCTCTAAATATTAGTATTTTATAAACTCATCTTTCTAAATGAGCAATTAACTTCAATAAAAAGGTTGTCTGAACAAAATATGTAAGCCTGCAAAAGAAAGTTTTGGAGCTGTTTAAGAAATAATTATGTCAGAAATAGAAGATACAGGCAAGGGCCAAAGATGAAAGTAGATTACAAAAAGCTCCCGATGGAATCAGTGGCATAGAATTTAAAAGTTTATGTTCTCAATGAAAAATAATGGCACTGAATGAAGGTCAAGTGTCTAAACTACCCCACCAAAGATCAGTAGATGAATATTAGTGTGGAAAGATTCCCTTCTAAGCTTCAAGAATCTATGTGGTCTGGGTCATGCTGCCTGTAGAGGGACTGGGCATGAGCCAGTGTTGTGACTCCACTAGTGTTATTACCACACCAGGTTAAGCCCAGCATACTGCAGTCCATTGTAGGAAAGGGTTGGGCCACTGATCCAAGGTGAGAAACCACAAATACACACAGGCTAGGACGAGGCTAGCTATTCTCAACCAGAGGAGATTTTGCACTATGGTGGAACTCTACCAAAGTCTGGAGGTACTCTTCTTGTTTTGCTTTTTATTTTCACCACTGTAGGAAGGGTACTGATACTGCCATCTGTCGGGCAGAGGCCACCATAAAGAATTGCTCAATTGAGTGACAACCTTGAAACTTCAACCAGAACAATGCCCCCCAACCCCCATACATGAGGGGATGGGAGTGCTCAGGGAGCAGAGAGGAGGAATGGCAGGACAGAGGACATGAGGGTCCCCTTCCTCACTGCTTTTATAGAAAACCTAACTGCAGTCATCAATTCAGCTTCCTACCAATCTCTTAGCTTCTGTTTCTCTCCACCCCACGGCTGCCACTCTATCTCAGCTTTTTCCTCTAGGATTGTTGCAATAAGTTCTTAACCAGTGTACCTGTGCTCAAATCCATTCTTGGTGCAAAAGCCAGGGCAGTACAGTAGAAAGATCAGGCACACAGCTGGACCTCATGACAGTCCAGAGAATTTGAAATCTCACTTTTGCTGGATGGGCTAGTTAGTTATTTAATATCTGTGCCTTGCTTTTCCTAAATGCAAAATGGAGATAATAACAGTACTTATCTTGGAAAGTTGAGACGATTAAGTGAACTGTTGCATATAAAGCTCTTTCCAAATACCTGGCACCTGGTAAACACACTGTAGACACATTTTACTATTTTCAAATCATAATACGATCTTTCCATCTTCATTGAATGAATTCTTGTTCTTAGGATAAACATTAGTAATTAACCATGACACAAGGCCATGGGTATCTGGCTGCTGCTGACCTCTCCAGCATCAACCAATAACATCTGCATTTGTCTCTGTGCCATAGCTTCACAGAATTCCCAGGAGCTAGTGAAAGGCAGGTGAGTCCTTTTGCTACAGGGCCTTTACATAGGCAAATTGCTTCCTCTTGCCATGCCCTTGTCTTAGTTATTTTTTTTTATTTTAAAGAGAATAGGACAAAACAAAACAGAATGAAAAAAGCGAAAGAAAACAGTATACAGTCAAACATAATATAGCATTTCAAAACAGAACACTGCAAGCTATACAGGTTTTTAAGACATAATAACAGGAGATTAACAATGGTTACCCTAGTGTCTCTTGCTTTCTTCAAAATGGTTGTTCATACATTTACAGACAATAAACTCAAACAAAACAAAGTAGTATAAAACCAGATAAAAGAGAATAGCATTACAGGTCTTCAAGTCGGATAACAAGAAATGAGCAATGGCTACTGTAGTGTTTAATTTTCCAAAGAGCTGTTCCTATCTTCTCACATATTGCCTTCAAATAGTAGGAAAGGGACTTAAACCAATCAAATCAAAGAATAAAAGCACCATTGGATTTCAGAACCATTTCTCCATATTTATCAGGAATTTTGTATCTTATTGAGTCTTTCAGTTTCTTACACTAGGGAGACAATGTGGTGTTTACACACGTGTGTTTCGTTTATTTCACTTATGAGTATGGTCTCAAGTCACATCTATTTACCTATAAAAGCCTCCATGTGATCATTTTTTATAGCTGAATAATACTCCATTGTATAAAAAGTACCACATCTTCTTTAACCATTCCTCGATTGATGGGCATTTGGGTTGTTTCCAAGATTTGGCTATTACAAATTGTGCTGCAATAAACGTAGGTGCACATACATCACTGTGGTAAGATGCTTTCACTTCTTCTGGGAATATGCCCAGAAGTGGAATAGCTGGGTCAAATGGGACTTCCAGTCCTAGCTTTTTGAGAAACCTCCAGACTGACCTCCAAAGTGGTTGTACCAGTCTGCACTCCCACCAACAGTGGAGAAGGGTTCCTTTTTCCCCACAGCCTCTCCAGCATTTATCGTTGGTGGTTTTAGTTATTTTCTTATTGCTGGAGCAAAATACCCAATACCCAGAAGTTAAAGGAGGAAAGGTTTCTTTAGCTCAGTTTGTAGAGGTTTCAGTCCATAGTTGGTGGTTCCAAGGCAGGGCACCAAGGCAGAGGGGCATGGCAGAAGAAAAACAGTCCATTTCTTGGCAGACAGGAAGCAGCAGAGCTTTCTTCTTCTTTCCCTTTTATTCCATCTAGATACAAATCTATTTGTTGGTGCCACCTACACCCAGGGTATATCTTCCCTCTTCAGTACATCTATCACCCACACCAAAAAGTATGTTAATTCAATTAGGGGCCTAAACCTATCACACCCATGATCTAGTCACTACCAAACACCTTCTATTTGTGCATAAGGCTTTAAGGAGGCATCTAGATAGAAGCCATAACATCTCTCATCCTCCAACAGCTCTATCCTTAATGCTCTCCCACTCAGGCAACACATCACAGCTCAGTCACATCCTTGGGGCCCTTTTGGGATGCTCTCTGAACTTTATGCTACTCTTCTGCTTCTGGATATTTATCCCAGATAGAAGCCTGCATTCAGAGTTTTAATTCTTTGATTACGCAATAGGTTGTTAACTAAGCACTCAATAAATATTTGTTCATTCTTTCTAGAAATACCTGACTGGTCAACATGTTTCCTTTTATGAATGACTCATTGGCTAAACAAACCATGGATCCAGAGAGAAGAGGTGCTTAGGTTGCACCTTAGTCCCATGTAATGTATGACAGCTACAGAAATCCACAAGTGCCTTCAGCTTCATAGAAACCAGAATGCTCTGAAGTGGGCTGAAAGAACATTACAACCCACTATGTTCTTGTTTGTTCCATCTCAAGAAACTCTTCCTTTCTGTCAAACTGACTTTCCCAGGCCTGCAGAACAAAGCATGGGTTTTCCTGCATAGGATGGGACAGGAACAGAGAACTTTGTTCACTAGTCTCAGAAAGAAGCAGATTCTGGAAACCTCAGCCCCACACCTCTAACATGGGGCCCTCAGCAGTCATTAATGTTGAAGTGTCATTTGAAAGCTTCTCATTTTCAGACACCACAGAATGGTGGATTTGTTTCAGTGTTTTGACTTCAACATCAAGCAATCTGTTTCTTTTCTCAGAATTATTTAATATAGAAAATATAAACATTTTCTAAAAACACTTTTTAAAATCATTCTAACAAATCTTCTGCATCTGACCATGGCACCCAGGGCTTCCCCACTGTGCTAGTCTGGATCCTGAAGGAAGCAGAATTCACCACTGGTGGTTCTAATGAAGAGATTTCAGTGAAGGGTCTTCAGAAGGATGGGTGGGAGTAGGGTTAATGAAATAAACAATGGATGCTGAGGCAACCTGAAAATAAAGACGCTGAGCAGGCATTGTCACGTGTCAGGCTGCAGGAGCCAAGAAAGATGTAACTTAACCTCGGAACAGTTGGAGCCATGAATGGATGGTGGTAAAGGGTTCCACAGTTCAGGAGAAAAGTCCTTGTTGCCAGGGATAGGATCAGAAAGGAACACAAAAGAAGTTGCCTAGCCTTGTTCTCCTTCCACCCTCCCATCTTCTAAAATGCTTCTCACTGGCCAACAATGAGAGCCAGCAGCGGAACTCCAGGGATACAGCCCATGAGGAATAATTTCCTAGGGAACAATGGAGCCGGGGGAGAGCAGAGTCACATGGCGCCTGCCCAATCCTGCTTGAATTTATAATAAAGCATTAGCTCACAGAAGCATTGGAAATACATCAAAAGGAATGTTTTCCAAGAAAACTCAGAGGCAGAGCCAGGAAGAAAAAAAGGTTCAAGTTCAGGAGTCAATAAATTGAACACACAAATACTAATCTTAACATACAGCAGAAAAACATCAATTTCAGTGTTATCAATAAGTGCCTGCTGACCCTAGCTGCAACATGCCCTGCAAAACTCTTCAAGTAAGTGAAATCCTGGGTGTGAGGCAATAACTGATTCTCAAAATTGGCCTCAGATTCCTGCAAGTTCAAATTAAGACCCCTGGAATAGTGGCTTAATCCAAAGATCAAGCCAAATGTTGCATTTCAATTTCTACAATCTGATAGTTCCCAAACTCTGTGGCTAGTAAACAAAAGACTCTGGTCATACTTGGTTGGCAATGTGGCTTCAGGCTGCAAATCTCCAATGTTTTAGAGAACTGAGTGGTCTATCCCAAACACGGTTCATTCCCCAAGCAAAACTGCTAGAGTCAGTCATTTTTTCTGCTCCCAAATGCTCTCCCTTTTCCCCTGCCCTCTTGAGATCTCTCTTTCCCACATTTACTCCAGTAAGACAATTATTATATTGAGAAAATTCAGAAAACACTGAACTCTAGCACTTTATAGGACACCAGAACAGTAGCAGGAAACAAAGGAGAATAGAAAAGGAGAGTGAAAGGTATGGAGAAAGGAGAAAGGAGAAGGAAGAAAGGGAAGACAAGGATAAGAAACTGATCAGAAGAGAAGTGGGTATTGAAGAGGAAGGGAGAAAGGAGAAACAGGTAACTAGCTGGATGGAGGCATATCGTATTCAACAGTATCATGATATATCAAGGAATCATTCCATTCATTTTCTTTCACAAATGTTCATTAAATCCTTACCAGGGAGCAAAGGTACTCAGAGCCTTGTTCATTTTAATGCTGTTTCTCTCTATAAACCTATACATCTTCATTGACCTCGAGCCTTTTGTGACACCTCCTTCCAATGAGATGCAGATTTTTATGTTAATGCTGTATATTCTTAGGGTTGTAGATCCCCAATCTTATGTAGATTGCATTTTTCCTGTGTAAAGAAAGGCAAAGAAACCCTACATACTGAAATTTTCTCTAAGTCTTGCCCTCAGGTACCTATCTAGTAGTCTGTTTCCCTTTTATGGCCACAGGCTCTGCTATGGCATACATTCTTCACATTTCTAGCATTCTCACTTTTCTTCTATCTCTTCGGCTCTAAATAATCATTGCCAAAAATGTTTACCTAGAAAGGACCTGACTATCCAGAGGGATGTTACAAAGGGATAAATAAATGGAAGAGAGACAAAAGAGGAGAAAAAGAGAGGTTCCTATAATCATGCATCAATTTAGAGCGTTATCCTAAGCCTTGAGAATTGTCCAATTTCATATCCTTACTGTATAGTATGGAAAAATGAGGGCCAAAAAGCCACAGGGGAAAGAATGATGGAATTATGGTGCTAACAATACTGTATGTTCTGCTAAGAAGTAGATGTTGATGGAACAGGTTTTGATGATGCCAGCCAGGGTTTACATCTTGTTATGGTTTCTGTCTAGGTGGCACCCCAAGCCTCATGCAGTCATGGAAGCAGCTGAATCTGGTGTTTGTGATTGCTTTGCTGTCTAGTGCTGGGACTGGCAATGTGAATGCTGTACCCACCCAGGGTTGGAGCTGGCATGCAAAATAAGGAAGGAGAAAAGGCATGTTTTCCCCTCTTTTGCACTGTTTGCTCTTGCCACTTGCAGTCGCCATGAATGACTTCCCCTCAGCCAGGCCATTCTGTCTTGGAGCCAGCTGAATATGGACTAAAACCTCCATAACTGTAAGAAATAAACTGTCCCTTTCCTAATTTTGGGCATCAGGTATTCTGCCTCAATAATGAGAGAAAAGTAACCAAGACACATCTCATAAGGATCTAAGTCTCCTGGGGATTAGGATTTGAGACTTGTGTAAACTCTCCTACAGAGCTACAGGGTGAGATGGTCCATGAGCCCAAGAAAGTGAGCCGGAATAAAGAAGTCAAAATCTTTTACACAGAAAGTCCCCAAGCCACCTCACTCTCTCAGTCTGATCATAATCCTGAGTGAGGAAAATACATCCAGAATGAGTCTCCTTTGAAAATAAGTCAAAGTTAAGCCAGAGGTGAGAATGTACAGGAGTTTCTTTCTTATTTAGAGAAACATTAGTATAAAGAGGAGAAGTTGGCTATGGATTTCTCAACTTCATTGGCACTTTGGTCTGGGTAATTTTTGGTGTTAGGGACTTTCTATGCATTGTTAAGATGCTTAACAGCATCCCTGGTCTCTACTTACTGGATTTTAGTAGCCACAAACTTTTCTCTGGTTGTGACAACCGAAAATGTCTCCAGACCCTGCCAAATGTTTCAAATGTTCCCCTGAGGGGCAAAACCACCCCAAGTTGACAGCCGTAACTTTAGAGAATGGCTATCTGAGTTGAGAGCCTGTTCAGATGGTGAGATGAAGTCAGGTTTGCCTATGTTTACAAATAAATACATAAATATATGTCTATATATGTTTATATATACACACATATGCTATAACTCAAGTCCCAACAGCCTTCCTCAAAGAATCCTTGATTCAGACTTGGTGTGTGAACATACTCCACTGTCTGTCCCTTCTTCTCTCCTTGTGTGTGATGTGACTGGCTCATTCTAGCCTTAAGGGGTTAAACTGGCAACTCCTCTTACAGCATCATATCAAGTATTTCGTGGATAACCTGCAACATGGTGTTGTTCTGGAAGAAAGGGCCACAGCTCCCCTTCGACCTGCCATGTTTTGGGAGGCTGGAGGTCCCTTCATTTCTCTTCCCCATTTTAATGGGTGACCTTTCCTAGCCACCATGGGACTGCTGTGATGATAAGAGATAATACAAATTATGGTGCTTGAAATTATTTAAGGTCTACAATTCACAAGCATTAAATTATTTAACTACTGATTATGATTATTTAAGCTGAAAGCCTATACTTCTCTAGCTCAAAAATGTTTATATTTCAATTAAAAACCACCAGATCAAGGACCCTTTTGACTGACATTTTTCATTATTAAAACTATATATATAGTGCACATTTTTGGCCAAAAGACAGTTATGTCCCTTATTTTGTTTTAAAATAAGGAAACCAACTTCAAAGGTTTCTTTCAACTAGTTCTCTTACTGCTCCTCCCTCCCCCATTGCCCAAACGCCTGTGCTGCTCTCCGAGGCAGGCTAGAAGAAGCACCTATCTGCTCTGCTTTTACTAGTTAATCAAATCTGCTCTCCTTATTCCTACAGTTAAATTTGTTATGATGATATTTTAAGTTCTTCATTAGAAGACTGCACTCAATGTTTAGGCTCATGGGCTACAGACTTGTTCTGTTTTTGAATTCGAGGTATTGGAGCCTCAGTGTCTACTGTCACAGGATTAGTGCAATCATACACCCACCCTGTAGAAGGGAGCAGCAATATGCATGTGAGGCACCTAGCCCATGTCTAACACCCAGGAAACACTTAAAAAATGTTCACTGGTAGGTTAATCCCTGTACCAAGACCTGCATGCACTGAACATTACCTATGTCTAGGCCAGTGTAATGCTCCAAAGATATTTTAATCACAAAGAGCACATTCCTCCTGGCAGGAATGGTAAAAGGACTGGCAATCTGATATACAATTTAATACATTCCAGTTCATTCCCTATCATAATTTGTGGAACACATCACTGTTTGGTTCATATATTTCATATCTAAAGAGTTACAGGGGGCGGAGGGATATGAACAAAATATAGGAAAATTCCATTGTGGTCATACACAATTTTGACACTTGACAGATGATTCAGCATCAAATAGAGTTCCTCAAAGGAAAGAATAAAGAAAAAGAATTGATTAGCAATTGCTAACTTTCATCTATGTTCCAGGTCATTTATTTAGTGGAATTATGGATAGAATTCTACATTGCAAGGAGTTTTAGGGATCACTTTGTATCTTTCCTCACTTAAGACGGAAATTCACCTGGAACAGGTAAGAGAGTTTCTACTTCTATGAAGTTCTTTCACACTGAATGAAAGGTTTCTTCCCACAGTTCTGAGGCAGCACAAATCAGTCCACTTTTTTCCTACATGTCACTCCTATTATTGTTGGAAGAAGAAGCTACCTTCTTGGACTTCTCTAGACCTAACATTGCTTATCCATCAACTACTCTAAGAATGGTATTTTCAGGTATCCCTCAACCCATTTACTCCTTACAGGACCCCTATGTTTTGCCAAGCATGGTATCTAGAATCATCTCAAATATACACTAAATACACATGTGTATGAGTAAATGTCTGTGGGGACTGTCCTCTCTATAGGTATAGTTATAAAATATTTTTAATGCTTTATGAGATAATATACTAGGTGACTTCATTTTTTTTTTCTTTTATGAGAGACTAATTGCTCCCAATACCCTTTCCTTTTCTTCCATGGTACTTCATTCCTCAAATGTTCACTGGGCATAGTGATACTTACCTAAAGGTTCCATTTCCCTGTATGTTTTGAAGTTAAGTGAGACCACATGACTTAAAACTATGGCCAGTAGCCCCTTCTCCCACACTAGATCTGGCATCTTTAGAATATAAGTCCCACAAACAGGAGAATTTTTGTTTGAAGTCCTTTCTGTTCACTTAAAACAACCCTTAGATAAGTGCTTAGGGCTTACATCAGTTCTTGCACAAAGCAGATGCTCAACAACTATTTATTACTTGAATTGTTAAATGGCTCAGATGTCAATGGATGGTACATGTAACTTAAAGAACTGAGAGATTCTTTTCTTTTCCCTCCTTTATGCCACAACATGGATTGGAAAGTTAGAATTAAAGCAAAAGCCTCTCTAGACCTAACATTGAATGCTAAGAATGGCAAAGCATCCAGACAGGAGTGTGGTTATCTGATGACTGTAGAGCTATTTGAGTTTCTGGAATATAGAACTTTCTGTTCCTTGCATTTGAAGCTAACTAGAACATTCCACCATTCAAAAGTTATTCTTTACAATTAAGTTTTACTTACCTACTATAAGTTTTGTGTGCAAATGTTTTGTCTTCTGCTATGGGCTCTAAGCCCTGATTTCAAGATTAAGAGAAGAAAGCAAAAATTGTGAGTGGTAAGCAACTGTGCACTTACATGACTATCTACAACTCAATTCAAATGAATTTTGAATTAGCCATTGTTTATCACATTTATTCCCTCCTTCTTACCTCTGTCTCCAATCACTGCAGTTAACTTAAGGAGCTATAACAGTCTTCATCAGGTAACTCAAATTATCTTTTAGAAATGAGCAGGTAGTAAATGGAATTAGAGTAGGACATTATAGGGCACAGTATCATAGTATGGGATATTTTTCAAACCAGATCAGTCAAAGTTTTTGTAAAGAAGACATTAGTGAATGAATTATGTTGCAGC
The DNA here is from genome assembly GCA_004365215.1 of Cuniculus paca. Lineage (NCBI taxonomy): Eukaryota > Metazoa > Chordata > Mammalia > Rodentia > Cuniculidae > Cuniculus > Cuniculus paca. The sequence goes on from RJWT010006343.1 coordinate 13,811, forward strand.
AAAAGAAAAAAACCATGGACTAAAGTTAAATTGTAATTTGAAGGTAGGATCAGTGTATGCTCACTGTAATGAATGTACCTAACATATTAATTATAACAATTTACAGTTGTAGTCTTTTATGGCTTAAAATCACTTTCTTTTAAATGCATAATCTCATTCAATTCCCATAACATCTCCACAAAACAGTACAATTTTACTTGCTCCAACAACTAAATTTATCAATTTAAGTAATAGTTGCCTCCAAAATGCCTCTCCCAGGCTCCATTTATCCTGTGCAAATTGCCAGGCACTTAGGATTCCTCCCTAAAGAAATGTGATTTGTCTTTTCTCATGTTGGCATGAAGTAAAGAACAAATTGATTTTATCATTTTCTGCACGGTGCCTCCCCTTTGAAGAGTACTTACCTAATGAGTGGCTCTCTCAGAAAGGATCCCAGATCAAAGGACCCAACAGGATAATGCCCTAGAATGAGCTGCTGCCTTGCCTCACTGTAAATGTCCTAAAATAACCCAGAGCATACAAAAGCTTGTGAAGCTATCTAGAGAAGATGTCTAAAATCCAATAATACCCAGTAAATTAAGATGAATTGCATGACATCATCAAATGAGTTAAAAATGTAGAGGTCTGCTTAAAATTTTTATATAACATAAGCACAGGAAATCACCACAAAAAGTCTAAGGCATATATCAAATTATGTAGCTATTAGGTGGTTATTAAAATCCTTATTATACTCAACATTGTATACTAAGTGAAAAATATCAGTTGAGTTGCCTGTCAGCCTGTCAAATTACTATGGTAGTTTAAACTATCCCAGAAAATGCACATAGATTTTAAGTACTGCATCTCATGGCCCTCAACCCCTTTAGCCACAGATATCAAATTTTCCAGCCACAAATTAAATAATACAGCTTTGGTTACTGGAATGTAAGCTTATTAAGCAGTGTTAATAAAACTAAACATATGGAATTATGTTCTTCCTATTTTTAGTAAAATTCCTTTTAAATACGGACATACTCAACAAAGATGAAACATTCACTGTGAGATGTTTTAAGTAAAGGAATAATTTTATATACAAAGAAAAGCAAGTGTTATATATGTGTGAAAATAAATAAAGGAATAATTTTATACACAAAGAAAAGCAAATATTATATATCTGTGAAAATATATGCTTGGGAACAGTGCAGGAATAATGGCATGATGAGCAGCTGGAATACAAATAAATAAAAAGAAAACTGAAGAAGGAAATATTGTAGGAAAAAAATCCAACATGCAATAAATTGAAAGTCTCTCCTTTAGAATGAACCTGGTCTCAGTTCCCAATAGGGTTCCCAGACAATCGGGAGGTATGCCTACCGCCCAGGACCTTCTGTACCCCAAATAACCAAGAGGGCCCTTAACTTTAGAGATGGCTTTCTAAATGGAATTTCAAACCTCTTTACTTATATAAGAAAATACACTTTAATATAACTATTTATTTGTTCATTCATTTCCTTCATTCATTTTATTAAAAATTTTAGCTTGACAAGGTCAAATTTTTTGCCAGAACAGTGCCTGTCATGCAGTAGATACTCAGTGAATACTTATGAAACTTTAACTAATTCATCTTTTTATTCCTCAAATGCTTACTGGATCCTTACCATGTAATAGGCTCTCAACATGTAATCTAAAGGGAAACAATACGGCAAATAAAATAAAATCTCATAGGAAATCTAAATTAGAAGAATCTTAAAAAATTTTCTCATCCTAAATTCAATCTAAATTTAAAATCAGTAGTTCTCTGCCTACTGAAGAATGGCAAAGGAAAATGTAGGTCAATGTAGCACATGTCCCAAAATGATGTTACACAAAACAAAAGTAAAACTGAAACAGCCAGAAGCGCTTGTAGCTTTCAAAAAGTTGGACCAAAGAGATACTTCTAATGATGGAAAAACTCTATACTTGACTACAGTGTGGCAGTTATACAAATCTAAATAGTTGTGATAAAACTGCAAACACACAGACACACACACACACAGACACACACACACACACAAATCTGGGCAAGGTTAACAGATTGTATAGTATCAATTTCCTGGTACAATATCATTCCATAGTTACACAAGATTTTTAACAATGCCAAAATGAGTGAAGATTAAGAACATTCTCTATACTAGTTCTTGCAGTCTATGATTATGTAAAACTAAAGTAACAAAAAAATTAAACAAGAAAATATTTATGAAAACATTCTTTGCATTAGCAAAACATTGGGATGAAGATGGATATTTGATAATGGGTAAACATATGACGGTATACAGAGTAATTAAAAATATTGTAATACATTTCTATATTTGTGACATGGAAGCTGCGCATACTCAAAAAGTAAAAAGAATGTGACTTACAAAATATGCAAGAACAATCTATTTTTTTTTTTTAAAGAAAAAGAAGTATCTGTAAAAGTATGCACCAAAACATCGTAAGTATCTATTTTCACATGTTGTGGTCATGGGTGATTTTTTTCATAGTGCTTCTTCATGTTTCCTCCTCTTAAAGTGATGAGATTAGGTTGCCTTTCTCTTGACACGGCCTTTCCTTGTTACCCTCTAACACTAGACAGCCTCTCTTTTCCTACCAAGGTTTGGAAACTGGTAGACCTCCTGAAGATACACTTACATGATGGGTGCCAGATGAATGACAAAAGGAGTCTTGGCAGAAAGTGAAAATAACTATTAAAAATTATAATATGCATCTGGTTATTACCACTAACTTACTATAATTCACTGCATATCAAGGAATTAATACACCAATTCAGCTCAAAAATTATGATCAATATAACTACCTAGCTGACCTGAACAGGTTAAGGGGCTGATGAAACTAGTGGGGTACCTCAGGCAGCAGACTTACACTATACTTGTGTCCTCCATAGGTCTAAGTAAGGAGTCCACAAGTTGGGTTTCTGAACCAGTTAAATAATGAATGGGTCCACACTGGGCTTAATGAAGCCAGGCTTTGTTACTTTTACCAAAGGAATTAACAGAGGAATTTTATATTTATTTTGCAGTGACAGCAGATTAAGCACTTTAGCAATACTGTGGCAATTCACCAAAAGAGGTCTTAGTTAGGTGCTACATGAAATCATGAAATGAAGTAGGAAAACATGCACATGGAAGAGGTTGATGTGTTTTAGAAAAAATAAATCAGTATTTTAGATAAATGGCACTCTTCACAAAGTATATTGAACAAATGACATATTTTCATTGGCTGATAGAGTCATTTACACACATATATCACTTTCTGTGTGCCAAGACCTCTGTGAATACCTTTTCCCACAATCACTCCATGCAAGTCATTATAAGAGGAAACTGGAAGGTCAGTGATATAAATGGCATTTCCCAGAAGTCATGCAGCTACCAAGTCTGACAACTCCCAAACCAGCATACTTCACCATTCACTTGTTCTCTCAAAACCTTGAAAGAACATGGTCTTTTGAGAAACAGGAAGTAATAGAAGTTGCTTTATAAGGGTACAATACATCTCTTCAGGAGTTTCAGAGGTAGCCTAGGAATAGCTGGAAAATAGAACAACTACATATATATATTCAACATACAAGGAGGCAGAATTGTGACATGTAAATGAAAAAGTAACACTGATGGAATCACTGTACATTTACTGTCGATAATGAATATGGTTATTGAATATGGTTAATAAATTATTGCTCAAGATTGTAATGCCACAGAAGCTGGAAATATTTTTCTTCTCAATAGCTACATAAAATTCAATCTCCAGAATCCTACAGATTCATTCCTTCAACAGTTACTGAGCACCTGCTGCATGCCTCACACTGCTAAAGGCTGCACAATTTTTTGCTGTGACTCAGACAGATAAAAGTTCCAGATGTGATGAAATTCACAAAAGCTTTATCAAAAAAATGAAGTAGTAGAAAGGGAGCCTGAGGTAGAAGATTTTGGTTATTTGAATCTCTGGGTATAACAATATCTGTTCTTATTATATCACCTTTACTAGGAAAAATGCTGGTTTATATGTTTTAAAAACCCATTTATTCTTTGGCCCTAGAGAAACTGAGGTAGTTGATGAGGCATAAGAATTTTGTCCTCATTATTAAATTCTTCAAAATATTTCATTCTACATTTTCCATGATCCAAGCTTTCTGGGTTTAATGTTAACCACGTGTAAGACTTGTTGGGGCACTATAAGGTCATGCTTCCATACCTAGCCACCAATTTCAAAGCTTGTGGTACAGGCTGAAGGTAAAATAATTACGTATGTTTCCCTTATTATGGAAGCAAGTTGGATTTAGTGATATTTTAGTGATTATTACATTTTAAAACACACTGCACCTTGACTAGTTCCTTAGAAACAAATGTATCTCAACCAATTATTATTAAAATCTTTCAGTAATACTCTTTCTTAAGTTCTTCCATGATGACACTACTTCACTGTGAGAGTAAAACAAGAGATAACAAGAGGTAGATGTGTGTGGGTATACCATAGGACTACAGAAAGAACTACTTCCAAACACCCAAATTCACTTGGTAGATTAAATAAAAGATTGCAATTGGTACAGTGCAATCTCCTTTGACTTACCCAACTCTTCCTTCCTCCATGGTGTGTGGGTGTGCATGAGGGTATTTCAAACTTATTTTTATCAACCTAGGAAATTGGAGTTCTGCTTTCTAAACAAAGAGGTGCCAACCTTGAGATTTGCAAAGTCAACACAATGCAGGCATTATACACAAGTGAAAAGTATATAATTACCAAAGTGACAGTCACTATTAGGAAATACCTCCTCAGAAAAGTTTCCACTTTACTCTGAACAGTACTCAAATTACCATTGTGCTTAACAAGGCCTTTGTCTCTTGGCTGATTCAAGACATTTGCAAAAAAAAAAAAAAAGACCTTTGCAGCATATCTATGAATGCCAGGGCTATCCACGAAATGCAGGCACACAAAATCTTATGCTGGATATATATTTATAAAATAAGATGTGAAGAATATGCAAATTGAGACACCAAAGTTATAACTTAATATCTGAGAAACAAAGTCTCACAAATGACTAGATACACTCTCTTTGGCAGCATATATACTAGAAATGATTAGATAAGTATCGGCCTAATTATTTTTTTCTCTGAGTTCTTTATTTACCTCCTTTCCCCTTTCCTACCTTTAAAGAGAGGTCAGGAAAGCAAAAATGGGTACTCACTTCATTTCCAGGATCTCCTCCAGCTGTTTCCTTCTCTCTATTCGAAGGTTGGCCAAGTGCGCTTCCTTTTCAGCCAGGGATTGCTGTGTGGAGGCAAGGCGTGCTTTGGTGGCATCTAGTTCCTGTCTGGTCTTCTCCAACGCATTCATCAGTTCCTCTATCTGAAAGGTACATGGAGCTCTGTGTGTGATTTCACCTTCATTCAAGCACAATGTATTTTTTGCTAACCTGTGTTCTGACAAATACAAAGGGATCATATGTATTCTCAAAAAGGGTACTATTCTTTGAGCCTAGTTCTTTCTTTGTCACTGTTTAAAAATAAGTGTTTCAAACACAAATGTCAAAATTTTTCTAGGATCCACATTAAATTGGATTTCCCTTTAACCTTTATAGAAACTACCTAATGTATTTACTAGAAGTGGAGGTTGAGTGAATTGACCCAATTTCCACCTGTGTTTGGCAGAGAAAATCCCTGATACCTCCTCACAGTTAGAGAAAGGTAACACTCAAAATGCATTTTTCCTGGCACACTGTACTTTTGTGTGTAGGCCCCAGAGTACTTTGACAGGAAGTTAATCAATGTGTTTCAGATTCATTCATGTTTTAACCGATCAAAGCCAGGTTTGGCCAAAGTTATTTGACGTTCATGGGGCCTCAGACACCCCTCTCACCTCACCTCTACGACTCACATTCAGGAAGCCAGATTTGGCCAAAGGTAAACAGAATTCCAGCCTCAAAAGGTTCACATTTGGTTTTCCCTGAAGTTTGAGAGGGTTCGAAACTTGAAATAAATGACATGTAACTTTTATAGGGTGCTAATACACCATAGAAATAAGCCAGACTATCAAGTGTACAGAGTTTTTAGCCAGGTCCCCAAAAATTGAACCAGGGAGCACCAAGGCAAGACTTTACCCTCCCCAAACCACTGGGATCTTTTAAAAGCCAACATACAACAAAAAGGGTTGGTGTTTATGATTTTATTCCACAGACTTCCATGGAGAAAACTGGTAAAATCCCATCCCCTGAATAGGCTACATCCACCCTGATGATTCAAAACTCATGGTTCTAGGCAGTGTCTAGATTCCAGAGCTGATGTTTGGGTTTCTAAGCCACCCCTCCCAGCTGAACTTTGCAGCACAGGCTCATCCATCACTAAAGTCAACAGAACGCCTTTCAAAATGTGTCAATGACATGTTAAGTTCCAATTCATAAGAACTTTCTGCACCATTGCTACAGTTTTATATGGAATTTGTTCAGAATAAGCATTACAGTTCACATCCAAGGTAAATTACATGCTTTTAAGATTCAGAAAACCCTCCATTCTGTGCTGATAAAAAGAGGAAAGTTAATGACCATGAAATTTAAATCAAAGCTGAAACTAAAAACAGTAATAAAAAAAAGAGTAAAACAGAAGATAAGCATATGAAAGTCACAAAACCACAACTGCTTAACTACAGAATATCACTACTATTAATTTTATAAATACAAAAAATTTAAAAAGCAATCATAATCTTTCTAAGTTTCTCATACAATTTCAAAGAACATTATAAACATGCCTAGAAGCTCTTATACAAAGCAATACATTATGAGGTTATCTCAGAATTTTTAGTTTTTCTTTGTTTTCCTGTTTTTTATAACTTAACAAAAATGTTAAAAAATGTGGTCATTGTACAGACCAACTCAGTCAATCCACCTGACCCTGCACATGGGATGGCTTCTTGACCCCATTTCCTGTCATAAATTGCTTGTTATGTCAAACACACTATTCATTTCATAAAAGAGAGGGAAGTTTCAGAGATTCTCTGCAGAATTCTCTCTCATTAGTTGAAGGTGAACTCTCTGTGGTCAACAGACACTGAGTTACCCAACTGGTGTCACAGTGTCAGTTCACTTGCCACCAGACTGCTTGGTGTAAACACCACCTACTTTTACATTAACCCAACTTTAAAGAATTATGCTTAGACCTAGAGTCACAACTTACAATTGTTTTGGCAATAACCACACAAAGAAACCTGGTCACCTAGGAAATGTTTTACCCGATGGAAATGCCATTGGTTCCATATCAGGTGATATTGGTATTATCAACACCCTAGAACCAGAATTTTAACACAGCATTGTGGGCCAAGGCTTCCAACTCTTTTTGTACCCTATATCCCTGGACAGAAGTATTACACACCCTGGACTACATGGGGACACTGATAGCTCTCAGAGTTTCAGTTTCTTGGACAATGCCTATTTTTTCTCCTGTGTTTAATGTCTTCAAATTCTACAAACTGAAGCAATAGGAGCATTAACAGCAAAAAGTAATGGGGGTATAGCTCCATGGTAGAGCAGTTGCCTAGCATGTGCAAGGCCCTATGTTACATCTCTAGCACAAACAAAAACAAGGAATATTTTCGTTAGTGTGGTGGTCTTCAGAGTGGTTCACAATATTTCATTTCTCCTCCTTATGTACACGTGGTAGGATCACACTTCCCCTCTCCCTTTAGGTTGGACATAGCTTTGGCCAATAAAATTCCTATCATTTCCAGGGAGAAGCATGTAAATGATTGCACTCAATTCCAACTTTCCCATTTTCCTGCCATTGTGACTGTCACAGCATGTTTCGGATACTATTCTGAGTGGTCATAATAAAGTCCAAGGCCAGCCCATGTCACATAAGCAAGATATTAACTTTTACTGTGCCAACCCATTGACAAGGGGTTTGTTACTCTCAGTATAACCTGCCCAAACTTGATTGCCAAACATCCAACCTCTTAGCAGTGCTCTGTACCAAATTCCATCTCCTGTCGCCAGCCCCCTCTCATCAAAAGGAAATCATTTGTTATTCCTTCTGTCTCATGGAAAAGCCACTGGTCTTGAACACCACTGGTAATTCCCTCTTCCCAAATGTCAATGTGCAGCATGCACAACATAAACACACCCACAAACTTATCTGCTGCTTCATTAAAGTAACATTTTAACTGACTATATGAATGCAGTTTGTGTTTTCAGAACCAGCAGATTAGGATCATGATAGCATTTACAACTATATTATGTACGTACACACATAGCTAATAGGCAAGCGAGATGATGCAGCCTTAAGAATTTCTTTTTCTAACTTGGTATCAAGAAAATAGTTTTTCTAGCTGGGCATGGTGGTGCACTCCTATAATCCCAGTATTCAAGGCTGAGGCAAGACGATCGTTTCTGAGTTTGAGACTATCCTGGGCTACAAAGTAAGCTCAAGGCCAGCCTGAAATGCAAAGAGACCCTATCTCAAAAAACCACACACAAAAAAAGAAATAGAAAATAGTTTTTCTGATAAGAATAAAGTTCACTTATTATACTGAGTCTGAAACTTATGATATAAAGATTTTAAAATTTTCTTAGAGTAACACTAATTTTAGTTAAGACCTTTAAAACTCTATCACCTAGAAATAAACATCCTAAACACTTTTTATAATTTCTCCATCTCTCTATCTATAGGTATACAATTTAGATATTATATACAAATATATACATATATAATTTTATAAACAGCTAATGTGTCATCAGCATTTTCCCTTTGTTATTAAATAGTCTTTTGGAAGTACAGTTTAAAGAGCAATTGAGGCTCTTTCAACCCCCCATTTTTCTAAAACTGATGCTTTTCTTAGTGCTATTATCTTCGCTACTTCCTTGTGGCTGGGACAAAATGCCCAATATCCACAGTTAAAGGAAGAAAGATTTGTTATAGCTCAGTTTTGTAGAGGTTTCAGGTTACAGTCAGCTGGCTCAAAGACCAGCTGGCAGAGGGGCATGATAGAGAGGAAACATGGCAGGCAGGAAGCAGCCAGCAGCAAGCCTTCCTTTCGTTTTTATTCCATTCTGACAACAAGCCCATTGGCTGGTGCCACCCACACCCAGGGTATGCCTTCCCATAATCCACACCCACAACTATGCAAAACCAATCTGTGGACTACTTTGGTTATCACACACCCTGAATTCATATTCACACACCCTATATTCAGTTTCCTCCCAAAAGTCCCACCTATGAATGCTTGAGGCTTTGGGAAGATACCTAAATATAAGCCAGAACAGCTATGGTCTGAATGCTTTTGTCCTCACAAAATTTCTATGTTGAAATCTGAATCCCAGAAATGATGGGGATTAGGTTGTGAGGGCAGAGACCACATGAATAGGATCTGTGCCTTTACAAAAGAAGTCGACAAAAGTTTGTTTCTCCTTCCATCATGTGAGCACAAAGCAAGAAATCAGCAGTGTGCAATCTGAAAGAGGGTCCACTCCAGAAGCAGATCATGCTGGTGCCTTGGTCTTGGACTTTCTGGCCACCAGAACAGTAAGAAATAAATTTCAGTTGTTTATAAATCATTCAGTTCATAGCATTTTGTAGTAACAGTCCAAAAGGACTATGACACTTAGAAAACTATTTTCCTTGTTCTTTTGCATACTTCACATCTCCCTGTAATCCATATCTGTGTCCTTCCCAGTGTGACTCTGCCCTAAATATACTTCCTAATACACACAGATCCTCAGGAAATGGACTGAGGTCTATCTCCACAGCTCTTACCTCAATGTGACTGCCTCTCCACCCTCTATCTACTTTTGTTCACTTGGCCTCTTTTACATGTGCCTGATGATCACTTCGATCTGAATGTCTTCACATGAGGAAACCTGAAAGTCAACTCCCGATCCATGTGCACCTTACTAAAAACAAAATGTTGTACCTTTGCCCACTCTCCCAACCTGTTACATGCTGACATAGACACCATCTTGGTCCACCAACGTGAATTTTCCCAGTCATTCATGTTTAAGTCACTAATTTGTTTCTTCCTTCTCCTTTAAAAAAACAATGCTAGCTGGGTGTGATGGTGCATGCCTGTAATCTTTCTTAAGGAATCATTGCAACTGTGACTTGAAGTCATGAATGTGAAGCTCTTAACACAGAGACTGGCAAATATGAAAATAGTACAAGAGGTAGCACAAAATAGTGGTTAGAAACATAATTTAGGAGCTAGACTACCACTTAGCAGCTGTGTAACTCTGAGTGAGTTACGAAACTTTTTAGCCTCAGGTTCCTTGCATGCGAAGCGTGGATAATAACAGAACTCAGTTCAAATTTTTGTGAGGCTTAAGTGGGTTAACATGTGTGAAGCTGTGAGAACAATGCCTAGTACCTGGTGTCACAGAAACATCAGCTCTTATTAGCACAGTCCCTAGTCAAAATTTAATGTAATGTTTGATCATTACTGAATTCAGAATTTTGCACTTGGTGTCACTTACCACACGCGGATAGGCAAACACAAACTCACACACACACACCCACACACACACACACATTCCTGTGCTGCCCTACACTCTCTTTCTTCTTTGCTTGCCGAAACTGCCCAACCTTCAGAACTCTATCTACAGCTGGTCTCTTGCATCTTATGTAGTGATGAAAGGCTGGAATTTTGGAAGTACTCAGACCTGGGTCAAGTTTTCATTCCACCTAAAAGATCTCTGTGACCTTCGTTCAAACTTAACCCAATGCTTAAACTTTGCTGCACATTAGAATCACTGTTGGAGGCTTTAAAAACCATGACACTCTGATCATATACCCCTGAATGAATAAAAATATTTGAGGTAGGCACCTATATTTTATTAAAGATCCAGGTGAGCTGGGTGCAGTGGTGTATGTCTATCATCCCAACACTAGGAGTCTAAAGCAGGAGAAGCACTTTGAATTTGAGCCCAACCTGGACTACATAGTGAAATTCTGTCCCTAAAAACAAAACAAAACAAAACAAAACAAAACAAAACAAAACAAAACAAACCAAACCAAATCAAACAGAAACTATCCAGGTCATTTCAAAGTACAGCCAAGCCCAGGAGCCATGATATCAGGCTCTAACACATACACTGTGGACAAAAGCTCTCACACAAGGTAGATTAAGCACAAAGTGAGATCTTGCATGTAAAGTACCCAGCCCTTCCTGCCAAACACTCTGCAAGTGTTTGATGCAGGGCAGTTTCCTAGCCATGCTAACTCCACCCATGCAACCTGCCTGTCTACGCCTACTATGAGTAAAGCATAAGCTTAGTTGCAACAACTGTATTTTTATAACCCAAACTATGCTTCTATCTCAGTTGGAAGACCCTTTAGCACCTGAGACAGTAGGACTGTAAATAATCAGTAAACCACTGTACAACAGACAAAAGAGAAACATGAAGACATGGTTCTGAAGTTCTCTCCTCAGACTCACGTGGTGCAATCATGGATAAAGTGGAAGTCCAAACCTGATACTTTCCTAACTCATGCATCACTGGACCCTCACCATGCTCACTAAATGCCCTCAAAGTTCTTGCTCCTGGTTTTCTACAAGCATCTTTTTCTTTGCCATAGAAGCAAGAAGGCTAATTAAAGCTCTTGAAAGGATGGGGCACCAAGGTTCACTGCCACTCCAGTGGCTGCCAGGATCACCCAGGAACCCGTGGCCTTTATATTAGTATAGTAAAAATTCCCAGGTTCTCCCCTGGAGCAGAAGCAAGTAGCTTTTAGTGTTGTTTTGCGATTTTTATGCTCTGTCTTAGAGTCCAGGAGAGGCAAATTTTCCTTGCTTCTTTCACATCACTGGACATCTCTCAGGTTGTAGGCACTCTGTCACATACTAGACACATATTCAACCTTAGAAGAAGTCTGATTTTACAAGGAATCTCAGGATGAAACACAATTATTTAATCATAATTGTGATTTTTTAAAAATAAGGTACTCAGTGATGCAAAAAGTTACAATAGCAGTCAATCCTATTCTAGGCCTTGTGGCTGACCTCACAGGTAAAGAGTGAAGATGAAGTGACAGCCTGAACTGGGCGAGGCCCTGTGGTCCTGTTCTTTAGGGAAAAGCCACTTAGAGAATCACAAGTATTATAAGCCAGTAAATGGGGAGTCCAGCAGGATATCAAACCATTTGGCAACATTTAACACAGCATATGCCTTGTTTTAGAAGCACATCTATTAGTAATTCAACAGACAATAATATTTCCTGAGGAAATGGATTATAAAGGGTATTTAATTACTAAAATGTTATTCACAGTGAAAAAAGGATTCATAGGGTCTTGGTTACTTTTCTTTGTTGCTGAGACAAACACCTGACACCCAAAGTGAAGCAAGGAAAGGTTTATTTAGCTTACAGCTTTTAGAGATTTCAGTCCATAATCAGCTGGCTCCAAGGCAGGGTGGCATGGCACTGGGGCAACACTTCAAGGCAGCAGTCAGAGCAAAAAGAGCAAAACGCAAACCTCTTCTCTACCCTCAAATTGTACATAGGCCATCCCCCGCCCCAGGGTAGGTGTAGCACTTGCAAAATGTCCTTGCCCTCCTTTGTACAGGATGAGGATATTTACAAAGTAAGAACCCTGGCTCCCTGCTGAGTCTCTCAGTTAAACTTCTAGACTGCTCAAGTTGACACAATGTATCCACCGTAACACACAGCAACCTCAAAAGTCTTCCAGAATACTAAAAATGCCCCATTTAAAATAATTTGATAAGAGCTCCTCAAATATGAACCAGGAGAGAATTGTGATCCCCTATCTAGAAAAAGTAAGATTGCATTTTAAAATAATATTGGTTTGGTGTTACATATCTAGAACATAACAATTAAAGGTTTCTTCAAACTAGATGTTGATTTGGCCTCATCAATTTAAAAAACAAACAAAAAATTCTCTTAATTACCATGTGACATTTTTTACTGTTTTAGTCATTTTATGTTGCTGATCATAAAATCTCTTTGAAAATGGTTAAGGTACCAAGGCTATTTGACAGTGTTTGAATAATTCGTAACTCTGCACTCTAAGAATAATGAAGCCATCGAGTGGATTTCTGAAGACTCTAGTGCTTACATACAAGTCCAGAGAAACCTGGATCTTTTAAAGTGAACAATGGAGCCTTAAAATGATAAAATAAAAAGACCTGTTTAAGACCTTAAATCATTAACATGTGTTGGCTTAAACCTGCATATGTATGTGTGTTGTTTAACTAAATATTTGAGAACCAGTGTGTCTCTTAGTTATCTGCCAAGAGTGCCTTTCCAAGTTCTGCAGGTCCTTCCATGACACGTGGCAGCTTCCTGGGCTTCAAAGAGGTTGCTTAGAGTGAGACGATCTTCAAATATTTTGCTGAAAAAATCCTTCCCCTTAAAATTATGTCAGTTTGGTTTTAATGATTTGGAATTTTTAAACTTATAGCCTAAAAACATACTAGCTCTTCTGTTTTAGAAAACCACCATGGTTTTCTGTCTTTGTTGTGTTCTAAGGGCAAAAGGATAGTAGTTTTTCATTCTGCACCAGAACACCAACCCAGTGAAATCCCTACATCCCAGGTTGGAGCAAATGAACAATGTGAATTGGTCCTGCGGGACCAGCTAGACTGGACCTGCTCTACTCCAGGTTCAGAAAGTCACCCTGAGATCAGAAGGTGAAGATAAACACTTAACCCTCCCTCCTCAGCAGCAGCAACTTCTCAGTGATGATCTGAGCCAAAGCATCTGTTAAAAACGAAGACTACTAATCTTATTTTTCCAATTACTCTTATCTGACATTTCTATCTCTTCTTCCCTCCCGCCCCTCCACTGCATTAGAGTGACACCTTTTGGAAAAGGTTGAAACTGAAAATCCCCAGATTGCTCTTTGCCTTGTCCTGCCCATCCTCAAGATTGTATTTGTGATTGTTTTCTCCTCATTGATGTGTAAGAATTTGAGAGCTTTGCTAGGCTGTGTCATCTCCAATCCTACTGCATGAAAATACCCATGTTAAAACTGTTGGGGCTCAAGCTCTGATTTCTACCTCCCCTCAGGTCAATTAATAAAGTTCCACATCCTAATAAAAGATACACACAGAACATATGTGCAAAAACACATATATCTTATTTAACAGATCCTATCAATTCAAAGTGTGTCCAAATGTGTGACTGTCTCTCCAAAATGCCTTGAATACCACTCAATCCAGATGGTTCTTGGCTGGTTGACCCTCTGTGACAGAAAGATGTGAGGGAGTGTGTCTCGGTATCTGGTGTAGGTAAGTCTTGAGCAGCTGGGAGACTTTCTGTGTTCTATGGTGTCATAGCTCTGCATGGTGACAGAGTTGGCTTTGTATCTAAGCAGATTTCACAGGAGCAGTGAAGGGAATAGAGGACAATGAAGAATGTAAGTACTGAAGCCTGATGGCTCAGGCTCTAATTAGACCCCAGCTACACACAGGTTGTAAGATTTGGGGAAAGGTATTACTATGTATATCAGCTTCCCTCTCTGTAATATATGGATAATAACTGCAGCTGCTGAGTCTTGTGAGGGCAACCTGAGCTACACAGTCACCTGCAAATGTCATAAACAAGGGTCAAAGTTTAAATGCTGGTATTTAGTTTTCAACCTAGGAGAAGACAAATAAATACAATAAATGATTGAAATTCCATTTCTTTTACATTTTCAGAAATACACGTTGTATTTTTCACCTTTTTCTTATTTCTAACACACATATATGTATTCCGAAGAAACGAATTAAATTATGGGGTATGTGTAAAAGTGTTGCAAAGAAAGTAGATAATAAGGGCCAGGGATTTAGCTCAGTGGAATAAGCGCCTGCCTGACAAGCACAAGGTTGTAAGTTCGAACCCTGGTACCAAAAAAAAAACAAAAAAGATAATAAATTATAGTCACCTAATTGTTGAGATGCTGCTCAGACATTAAACATTAAGTATAACAATTTCATATTAAAGAAAATGGTCATCAAATCTTAACAGAGAAAAAAAGTTAGAAAATAGTAAGTACAATATAATTTAACTATGCCTGGAGTTTTAATGTATATTCATAGAAAAAAATCTAGAAAGAAATGCATCAAACTATTTATACAAGTTGTTTCTACTCTTAAGGATTTTGCATAATCTTTTACAGTGTTCTTTGTACTTATTTCCACACACATACATTACTGGTACAAAACAGTGTAATTTAAAATAATTTCAAAAAAGGAAGGTCTGTGTAGAAAATACTTCTGTTTCCATGGAAATATTTGCTGATAGATCATAATTTCCCAGGAAGTGAAATACACCTGGAGAACAGAACAGGGCCCCCTGGTGGCAGTTAAGGGGACAACTACCTCTAGCCAAAAACAACCTTAAGGCAGCTACACTTCTTTGCAGGAATAGCTGGCCCCGAAAGGCCCCTAGATTATTGCTGATTATAACCCAGGTTCACCAGAAAGTATCTATGTGACAGTGACTCTGAAGCTGTCAACAGTAATTCCTGCCACTTTCGCCCTGCCCTACAATACATATGCATGCCTCTTATTTCACTTTTTATCTAATAA
>RJWT010006344.1:0-29315 GCA_004365215.1 Cuniculus paca
ATGTGGCAGTGTGGAGAAGGAGGCAGGGATCAGAAGATGGGGTTCTATACTCTATCCTGGAAAATAAGGGAAAATGGAAAATAATTTGCAGGTTTCAGATAGAGGAATATCATAAGTAGAATTGGAACTTAAAGTTACTGAGTTGTCTGTAAATCAGCAGGTGGATGGGAAGGGTGTAAGGCACTGCAGTCAGTGAGGCTGCTTTGGAGATTGTTGTTCAGGGAGGACAATGAGAGCCTACAGACTTAACCTAGAGAAAGTGAGGTGTTCTAGAAATGCCAATGAGGTACAAATAGTCCCTGACTCGTGATGGTTCCATTTATGATTTTTGACTTTGCAGTGGTGTGAAAACAATAGCCATTCAGAACAAACCCCACTTTAGATTTTGAATTTGGATCTTTTCCCGGCTAGCAATATGCCATATGGTACTTTCTCTTATGATTCGGAGCAGCAGCAGTGAGCAGCAGCTCCCCGTTAGCTGCCAGTCAGGAGGGTGAACGACCGATACGCTTCTGTGTGCTGTGTTCCTGAGTAACAGCACTTGGTAGTGTTACATGTGTTTTAGACTTTTGATATTTTCAAGCTACAATGGATTTATCAGACATAACTCCATGATAGGCAGTGGAGCATCTGTGGTATTTTCTATAGCCATGATTTTCAAAGCGTGGTTGCTGAACTAACAGTCTGTGAGCTATTTGTTACTAGCCTGTTATGAGATAATACAAAAGTTGAGGGTAAGACTTACAAATTTTTACAGCACTCAAAGAAGTAATTTTGTAATGAAAGAAATGTGACTTGCATTCTGAAGTGTGTTTTTCATTTCATTTCTCTAGTCATTTATTTTCATTGCATTTTATAAAAGTATTGGACATCTGAATAGGACCTTGTCACAGTTGGCAGAGAAGTGCTTCTCTCTGGGACTTGGTGGTTATTAAGTGAATTGGGAGCGGGTGGAAAGAAGGAATCTAAGATCACTCTTAGATTTCTGACAATAGGATATGGTTGTTACAGAAAATTGTAGAGGCAATTCTTTTTTCGTAAAGGTGGCAAATTCCCATTTGAGAAAACACATTACAATCGTTTATGCCTTTAGTTAGGTTTTCCTGCAAGTATCATTTTCTCTATTAGATTTTATTGGTACATTTTAGATACACACAATAATCACACTCATCATAGAGAATTTGTACCTATAAATGACATACTTGATTCTATTTTTTCCCTATTCCTCTACTCTCCCTTCAACCCCTCCTCCCTACTTATAAAAGCTTTGTTTCCATCATTTTTTCCCCTTTATTCTCACTTTTTTTTTTTTTTTTTACTTTTCCCTTCTTTCCTTTCTTCCTACTATTTTCTTTACTGGAAACATCTCTTACCTTTTTCTTCACTTGACTAAAACATAATCTAAATGCTTTATATTCATTATTTCACACAATAATTCTCACAATAACCTTGTAAAGGAGGGTCTCATTTTGTAGATGGTAAAACTGAAAAAGAGGTTAAGTGACACACTCAAGATTACTCAACTGGTAAACTGGTAAACTGGTGGAACTGGGCTTCCATCCCAAGAAACTCAACTCAGGAACCCATGTACTTTACTCACTGTAACATAGTGTCTCATCAAAAATTCACTTCAACTGTTTCTTCTTGTCCTCACTAATGGGTGTACCTCCTGTATTTCCATAAAGCATGTGCATGCATTTCCATCCCAGCACTGCCAAACCCTCTTTGAAGCGTTTGTTCATTTGCTGCTCCCCTTTCTTTCCTAAACCATGAGCTCCCTGTGGTCAGGAAGAATTCCAACCATCTCTGATTCTTCAATCCAAAGCTTGGTGCCCAGTCTTTCCTAGGAGGTTGGCCAAAGTTCATTGACTAAATGGAGGTATGAAAAAGCTTGTCATATGATTGATGAGAAATTAGGTGGGGCTAGAAAATAGACTGCATGGGCTAAGGCAAGAGAGGTAGATTGGGATCAGACTGTGAAATTTGCTAAACGTTAGTTTAGAATTTGCAAATAGCAGCCACAAGGCCATGTAAGAATACTTCTGCATGTATGGATATTAGACTTTTCAGTGCCACAACTCTATAGTTCAGGTCATTAATCAGCATGAACTCTCTTATCTGCTCAATATTTGAGTTCCAGTTCCTTGGTTCTCATGTTATGTACTTCCTCTTGATACTGTTCATAGAGACTAAGTTTTATCCTGAATAATAGGTTCCCTCTGAATGAGAATACAGTCCTAGGTCATTAATCGTGTGCTGCTACATGTGTAACAACTGTACCCTTCCTCCAACCCTAATATGTATTTTTTTTTTTATTCCATGGTTTCCCTATTTCTGTCAAGGCCAATTTGAAGCTGTCCATGTGACATCTCTGAATGTGGAAGTAGGAAGAGATGTGCAGTAGCAAACCATTATGAAATGTTTCCACCACATAGTTACAGAAGTCGTTAAATGACCTCAAGAGCACAGATAACAGTAAAATGCAGTGAATAATTAGGAAACAATTAGTTTCAAGTAGTTGTTACCTCTGTTTGTAATACAAATCTTTAATTATAAGTTTTTACAGTTTAATTTTTAACAATGTCTATATTTAATTGCTGCCTTACAAAATTTCTTAAATTTTAACACATAAGCTGATGTGAGTTGACTCCAGGACACAGGGTCGACCTAATCCGTTTACCTACGGAGTCATTCAAGTCCACCTCCTAGGACTAATCTCATACTTAAGCAGGTGACTATAGAAAGCACTGGCTAAGGAGCTTCTCACAGCAGCATTAGCGCTCAGTATGTGTTCCACTTCCCCAATTCTTATGGCTCTGGACTTCTTTTTTTTTTGTTTATCGGAATAATAGTTTCCCTTAGAATGTAAATATTTCCCTCAGCCTTCCTCTGGGTCAGGGATGATCAAGTTGGACAAGCTCTGCATGCATAGGGGTATGACGCATGTACCTGGCTGATCACAGGCTCTACAGCTTTCTATTGCTTATCTGCCCACCACTGCTTGAATAGGTGCCCCGCCGTTTGAGCTTGCTTTGCCGAGAGCATATGACTCTTATCTACTCATGCTCTTAGTTTTGGATCTAGTTTGGACTCCAGGTTGTGTGTTGTATTTTTTTTTTTTTTGGCTTCGGTAACTGATACCTGGCTTTCATGATCTTGCTTGCAGCGCTGCCTGACTTAGGCCTACCTGACCACAGCTCTAACCCAAATGCTGATAAACAAAAGCATGAGAAAACCAGGGGATTTCAGTAGATATTACTGTTTTATCAATTGTAGCTATTTGTCAATAGCTATAAAGACCGTGGTTGTCTTTCTTCTAAACAATTCTTAGAGTTTTGAAGACCAGGCTTGGGTTAGAATAATGAAGCAAGTACATTAAATGAATGGTAGTTCTCTTCTGTCAGCTCAAAGAGGGTTCAGAGGAAACTGAGCGAATGCACGAGGCTGCGATAGTGTACTCCGTGCTGTAGCCCCATAGGAAGGACATGAGGGCTAAATCTACCTGGAGACAGTACGCATTTTTAAAATAAGAGACGTATACTTATGCATGATTTGTTTATTCAGTAACTGAACCTAGCAAGAACAAGACCTTTCATTGAGAAAGAAGGTTTGGCTCTTCTCAGTATTCAATAGATATTAGCATTCATAATCTAATATAGATACAAAACTAAAGTTTGAAGATTTTAGCTTTGAATATCCTGGAATGATCTAGGAATCAACCTGAGAAAAATCACAAGGGAAAAAGCACTTTGAAAGGTTTATTAGGTTTCCTCAATGGGCATGAGAAACTGGAGTTGCTAATGAAGAGCTGTTGCTCTCCGGTGGAGGTAAAAAAAAAATTGCCCAGGTGCTTTAAGCTTCACAGTTGCTCTGTCCCTGCCGAGAGGTAGCAGAGGCAGTTCCCACACCAGGAAAACGTTTCCGTGCTTCTCAATGAACAGAGTCCATCTGTATGGACTCAAAGACTATCTGGTTTTTCTAACACTCCAGGGGAGCAATTGTGTTGAATGACATAATAAATATGTGACCTAAAACAAGATGTTGGTTTTCCCGTAACATGTGGAATCTCAAGTGCTTTCTACAAAAAGGAAATTACCTTAAACTTTTTCCTGGACAAAGGAGGGTTAAAGAAGATATTCTAAAAAATAAATAACTTAGTGACAGTAGAGAGAATACGGCTGGTTTCTGGAGTCTCTGATGGGTGGACTTGCAGAGTTCTGTCCTTGAGGAGTTCCACACTTGGTCTGATGTTTTGTTGTTGCCATCTTGAAATTCCTAATAACTTTTAAACATTTGTCACCGCTTTGCAAATGGTGCAGCAGGTCCAGTCGGCAGGAGAGTAGTGTAGGGGGAAGCATAAAAGGAGGAGGAGGAAGAGGAGGTGGAGACCACAGGAAGACATTGAAAACAAGCCTTCAAGAAAAAGTAGTGATGTTTTATTTACCTAGCCAGGCAAGAGAGAAAATGAGAACAGAGTCACTACAAGTGGTAATTTCTAAACATCCGAATGTGTAACAGTGGCTGTATTTATAGTGTTTTCCATGTGCCAGGCTTCAGGTATAAACTGGTGTAGTTATCATTTTATTCCCATTTTACAGGAGAGAACAAGACACAGAGTGGCTTTGAAAATCAACAAAAGTCACACAAGTGAGTTAGTAACAGTGCTCAGATTCAAACCAAGGGAGTAGGGCTCCAGAATGTATTTTGTGTCATATCCTTCCCTTATACTA
Organism: Cuniculus paca; assembly: GCA_004365215.1. Taxonomy (NCBI): domain Eukaryota; kingdom Metazoa; phylum Chordata; class Mammalia; order Rodentia; family Cuniculidae; genus Cuniculus; species Cuniculus paca. Next base: position 4,731 of record RJWT010006344.1, read on the forward strand.
AATGGAGCAATGACATTGGTTTGCTAAAAGGTGTTTTTATCATATCTGGTTATTAATTTGAATTCTGAGAACTGATGAGCTAGGGTTTTTAAAGGCCTAAGTCAATGTGTCCTTGGAAATTAACAGTGAACTGTACTATAGAACAAACATATTCTCTTTAGAACATCAACTACTGACTCTTTCAGGAAAGGGAAAAGTACTAAGCATTTCATTCACACTTTAGTGTCTCATAACCAGCATTAAATGTTGTCTCAGAAGACTTTTTAACTTCAGTACTAAGCTTATCTGCTTGAGGCAATATGTTCATCCTTGGAAATTTATAATATACTTTATTTCTTTTAGAGAATTGGGGATTTAGCTCGTACTTGCTAGATATGCTGCATGATCCTGCAAAACCATTTTTAAATTAAAGAAACTTCCCTTGACTTTATTTTCTACAATTTTTGTAGGCACAGAGCACGTTTGTTGAAAAGGCTAGACCCTAGCTTCTTATGACTGATTTTCAGAATTCGCATTTGCATCTGTGATAGTAATAAAAACAGATACCTCACATGACTTCCTGGAACATTGCTAACTTCAGAATAATTGTTTACTTTATGAGAATCTGCATAGAATAGTAAGACAGGCAGTTCTTGGAAAGAAAACTTCTCTAAGTCTTATTTTCTTTGACAAAAATGTTAATAGCATCTATCTCACAAGGTGTTATAAGAATTCAGTAAGATACTGTAGAAGTGCTTAGCATAGGGCTGGCATATGTTAAATTCTTACTAAATCTGAAATTTTTAATGTGGATATAAGTAACTCACAATGTTCTTTGAGGTCCAGTATAAAATTGTTTTATTTTTAATAACATTTCTCTTCCTTTTCTTCTTCATAGTTCATACTGTTAGGAGAATGAGATGTTGGTTCTTACTGTGCAGTGATACTTTTCTGTATTAATTATGCATTTTAAAAATGAAATTTGGAAAGACAAGTTGATTTTTTCCAATGGTCCATTTATAAAGGACTATTTAAAAAGACATAAAAGAAATAGCATTCATTCATTATTTAATACCTTGTATCAGTGATTACATCAGCTCAGTCTGGCCATCGATCGGCCCTCAGAGCCTTTGCTTCAGTCAGAGTTCAGAAAACAAAATAAACAGAGTGAAGACAAAGAGCTGGTCCTCACCTGGGCCCCCAGGTCTCTTTGCCTCAGTGGTCCTTCTGTGCCTTACGGTCTTTGCTTCCATGGCCCCTTTCCATCTGTCTACCAATGTGCTTTGCTCATTCCTACCTTCTGAACAAGAAATAAAGCAAACCACTTTCTCCTCAAACACGTGCTCCCTTGAAGTAGCATTTAACCTTTCCCTTTTCTTTGATTGCTCCATTTCTGCTAAAAATAGTCTCTACTACTTTAACGTCTCCATTTCTTACTTGTTATTTTCCCCTATGACAGTCCAAAAACCATTTTCTTGAAAATATTTGAGAACCTCTTGCTCTTCATCAGGGTGCATAATCCTTTCTTCATCTTCATTCTTTTCAATCTGCTTGGAAATGTGACATTGTTGAAATCTTGAAAATCACTAAGCTTCTGAGACTTGGTTTATACTTTTCTTAACATTTGTGGCTTGGTTTGCTGATAGAAAATGTCAATAATGCCAGCTTTCAGAATATTATGAAGATAAAACAAAGTGATATCATTAACATATTTAGCAATCAGTAAGAATTACTTGGCAAGTTCATTACCCCAAGTCTTACTCTCATCCTCCAGATACTGTACTTGTATTTTTATTTTAAGCTTTCTCTAGATGCTAATTTTTCCTTTTTAAACAGGCTGCTGTGCATCTGTTGTTTTTTTTTCCATATCTGTTTTAACCTGTAATAATAAAATCATGGATGGTGAGGGCTGGAAGAGTTGTCAGAGAGATCACTCAGTTTATAGTGAAGGAAATGGTGGTGTGGAGAGTAAGTTAATTTGGGACAAACCTGCTTGTTCAATAAGGATGATTTCAACATCAAATAATAGAAATCCTAATATGATTACCTAAATATATGATATCCCATAAGAAGTAGTTCAAGAAAATAGCATGCTATCATTGATTAATGTAGCAGTTCAATGACAATATCAAGAGCCCAGGATCTTTATACTGGCTTTGACATTGTCAGCACATCCATCAGTCCACATGGCAGCTCCTGGTGGTGAGATGGCTGGAGCAGTTCCTAGTGTTTCATCTAGACTCAACAATATACGATGAAAACTTCTTAGGGAGCTCCCTTAAAGAATGAGTGTACATGATCCTGAAGCCCTGGGCAGACTCTGACAGTTTGGAGTTAAAATTTTCTTTCAACAAGGCAAGAAAAAGATGTAACAGTGCCCAGATTGGAAAAGATGTAAAACTCTATTCACAAATAATGTGATCATTTTTATGAAAGACACTATGCAATCTACAAAAATAGTTTCTAGACCTAGTAAGAGATTTTAGCAAGGTTATAGGAGATAAGACCATATGCAAAACAGTTGTATTTCTCTATACTATTAATAATAATCAAACACCAAAATAATAACTGCTTGTCATAGCTTCAAAAGTATGAAAATCTTTGATATTCATCTCAAAGACCTGTTCACCAAAAACTACAAAACTCATTGGTAAGAGAAATGAAAGAATGCCAAAATGGAGAGATATACTCTGGTTACAGGAGGCTCAATATTATTGACAGTAATTTTCTGTATAGTAATGTATAGATTCAATGCAACTGCAACTAAAATCCTACCAAGTTTTTGTTTTATGGCTAGAAATTGATGATATGATTTTACAATTTATGTGGAAATGCAAAGAACTTAGAATAGCTCAAACATTTGAGATAAAAACAAAATTGGAGGCCTTAAGCTACCTTACTTCACGGCTTGTTATTACACTATAGTAAACAAGACAGTCAACAGATAGATCAATAGAACTGAATGGAATCCAGAAATAGACCCATATGTACATGGTCAATTGATTTTTTGACAAAGATATAAAGGCAACTTAGTAAAAAAGGAACATTTTTTAAACAGATGGAGCTAGAACAATTGGATATTCATATGAAATGAACCCTCACAAAATTTCAATCCATACCTTGTACCATCTACAAAAAATTATCTCTGAATGGATCACAGACCTAAATATAAAACTGTAAGACTAGAAAAAAACATAAGGGAAAAATCTCTGTGATTTTAAGTTAGGTAAAAATTTCTGAGATTCAACACCAAATGCATGATCTATGAAAAATCTGGTAATTAGACTTTATCAACATTAAGAAGTTATCTTTTTGAAAGACACTGTTAAAAGAATGAAAAGATAAGCTGACATTGGGAGAAAATATTTGCAAATTACATAAAAAACTTGTATATAGAATATATAAAGAACTGTAAAATCTCAATGATGATAATAACTATAATGATGACATACAAATGACCAAAGGATTTGAACACTTCAAAGTTGATGGTTCATGAAAAAAACTATAAGAATAGCAAACAAAAACATGAAAAGACATCTAACAATGTTCATGATTGAGAAAATGCAAATTAAAGTTATAGTAATATGTCACAACACTCTTATTAGAATGTCTAAAATTTTAAAAAAGTAACTATACTGTTTGCAAGTTTATGGAACAACTGGAATTTTCATATACTGCTGGTAAAAATGTAAAATGATCAATCACTTTGGCAAATATTTATCAGTTAAGAAACATAACCTCAACCTCCTGTACAACCCATCTATTTTATGGGTATTTATCCAGTAGAAGCAAAGACATAATGTCCACATAAAAACTTACACATGAATATGCATGGCAACTTTATTTGTAATAGCCAAAACCTGGAAGCAATGCAGATGTCCATCAATAATGTGAGTGAATTAACAAATTGTGGCACATTTATATGATGGAACATTACTACAAAAAAGGAAGAAACTATTGATATACTTGACAACCTGAATGATTCTCAAAAATCATACTGAATGAAATCATACTAAAAAGAGTTCATATTATGTGATTCCATTTATACAAAAATGCAAATGAACCTATAGTGATACAAAACAAATCAGACATTGTTTAGGTGTGGGGTGGGAGAGAAAGATTATAAAGGGGCATGAAGAAATTTTTGTGGGGAGTGTGGGGGTTATGTGCAGTATCTTGGTTATAGATGGGTGCATATGTCAAAGCATCAAATTTTACATATTAAAATGCAATTAAGTGTATATCAATTTTACTTCAATTAAGCTGTTTAAAAAGGAGTATTGCAAGTAGGTAAAAACAGATAAAGTGTGAAATATTGATGAAATCTTGTTAATCTCGATTTTTCTACTGATAATTTCCAAACCTGTAGGCATGGTGTTGGTACTTTGCCAGGTCATTTCAGGTTAACATTCCAGCTGTATCTCCCAGTGGGATCTGGTGTTACCTCTTCTGAGGCATTTCACAAACCTGAAATGACCTGTCTACCATCTTCTGTCCTCCTCACACAGAGATGATCTCACCTTCCTCTGAGCTCCCATGATGCTGTGCAGCTTTCTTTTTGGTATTGTTCACATACTTCTTTACATTATAGTGTGTAAATGTATTTCTTACCTTCTTTACAAGACTGAAAGTTTCTTGTATTCATGTATTTCTCACTTATTCTAGTATCTGAATGGCATTTTAGAGAATGTCTCCTAAATAATCACTGCATATTATAAACAGTAAATACATTTAACTGAAGATTTTTTAAAAGTACTGGGTTAAGGACTGAAAACACTCTCTTGTGCTCAAAAGATATGAAACTTTTCCAAATTGTTGCATTTGCAATTTTCATTATATGACTGGAGAAATATTTCCTTTATGTTTGAGTCACTTGATCTCTTCAACTGTTGCAAATATCTTTCACTTATAGTGTCTAGAGATATTACTCATTACCTAAGTATCAGTACTTAGTCTTTGTAGATTTGTAATTGTTTATTACTGCTCTTTGTGATGGTTGATTGATTGTGTCAACATGGTAAGAGAAGCTCAACTAAATGGGCTCAGCAATTCTGCACCCTAAGGTGTGGAAGACCCACCCATGGGCGGCTTGTTGCCTGGATGGTATAAAGGCAAAATGAAGAACAGATTTGCTTGTTTCTTCAGAGAACTCCAGTCTTCATCTTCATTTTGGATATCATCTCCTGGCTTCCAGTGCAGACCCATCAGCCTTCTGATACGGACTTGCACGGGACACTTCAGTGAGCTCCAGACCTTTGACTGAATCTTTCAGTCTCCAGTGTGCAGACAGATTCTCTGCATGCTCCCTCATCCAACTCCATGGGTGGCCATTGTAAGCCAAACTTGTAGATGGCTTTATATTTGTGTATTTTGTGTTATATCAGTTTTTCTAGTAAACACTAACTGATACACTCTTATAATGTGAACGCTCACATTTTGAGTACAAATGGTGTAAAGATGCAATGCTTATAGAAAAAAAAAGTCTGTCATGTCTTTGTATTTTTTTACCCTGTGCTGAAATAATGAAACCCAAATCCTATCTAAGAAATAGGTCAATAGTAAATCCTAAGAATAATTCCGTTGCAGAGTTAAGGTGAACCAGAAACTGGCCTAGGAGAGAGCTTTATTTCAGTTTCAAGTATCTCACAAAATTGGGAAATTGGATAAAAGGAGTTTAGGAAATTGTACTGGATGAAAATGTACTGATGTTTTGTATTTGTTCCAACATAAAAGCATCTATTTCCTCTACACAGAGATGGATATGTAATGATCTCAAATCTAATGGAAGTGCTCATTTCCAGGGGTATTGTAGTTTTGAAATGGGTTTGTTTGAGAATTCTGGGTCTAATTTCATATTATTAAACTCTGAAATTACAGAAGCCTTTCCAAAGTAATACTTGAACCTTGAAATGGCTTCAGCGGGTGCACTATAAGCGGTCGTGTACGAAGATTGAAGGGCTTCTTTGCAATACAATCCTCTTCTGTGCAACTACTGCTGTCTTAGTTCTTGAGGTTCTCATAAGCTAGTTTTCTTCCTTTACTCGGTGTAAGAGAATAGCTTGGGTAGTGAAGTGACAGCCAGTGAAAGTTTTGAAAGCAGATAATAGGGCAGAGGTTAAGAGTTCAGCATTTGGAGGTGGGCCTGGGCTTGATTCCTAATTCTACCATTAGCTCTGTGGCCTCAGACCCAATTATTTAGCTTCTCAAATGCCAACTACCTCAGTTGCAGAAAGGGTCCCATGAATGTTAAGAGTTTACCAAGGTACCTGACACAGAGTGCCCCTCCAGATGGAAGTTATTAGTATTATTAACAAAAATTATTTCAGTTTTACTTCAAGAAAATAGCCACTTTTGCTTTTTATGCATGAGTGACAAACTGAGCATTATGTATTCACAGTGTCACTGTGAAATATCCTTACTGTGCTGATTAAAAATGCAAAGTTGGGAGTGTAGATGTGGACATTTTTCTTGGAAACAGTTCTGGGAATGTGGTGATTATGTATCTAGCTTTGAAAGGCCAGCCTAATTTGGTCACAAAAATATATAAATAGGTGCCTCCAAATAGACAGATGATGTTAGGGGGTCCCAGATAGTGTTCATTCAATTCACTGTGGGCAAGAAAAAGGCCTATTTTTAGGGAGAGGGAAGGGAAGACTGCAAACTGGCAAAAGATAAGATTCTCCTGTATCCCTTTTCTCCTGCTGTCACTACCCATGTTTACGACTAACCCCATTTTTCCTGAAGTTCCTTTATCATCACTGCTCATATTCCTCTCCTCCCTTCCTGCTCTATAAATGGCACATATTATGAAGGAGCAAATACTTGACACCATCCCCAGAAAGTCAGCAATGGGGGTAATGCCTTTTTAATCCTGAACACCTGGCCTCCTTTTATTTGGCTGCCAGAAGGAGAAGCTTTCTTGATTATTCAAAAATGTCTTCTTACATTGATGCTCACAAATGACTGAAAAGGTTAATACATTTCAGATCTGCTTGGTAATCCAGAGAGAAAGAGTTCTGCAAACATGGAATTTCCTTTTTAGGTTGAATCTGACATTCTGAAAAGCCACCCTTCTCTTCCCACACTCAGAGTATTTACCCAAGCTTTAAACACTGAGTAGCAATAGTGTGGCAAGAGAGCTAACATTAATCATGTGATTCCTTTGCAAAGGAGCCTTATGTACATTATTTCATTTAGTTTTCATGACAATCTCATGAATAAAGCATCAAAATTCCCATATTTCATAGGTGAATATGGGCTTTAATAGGCCCCGGCAAGGAGGGGATCACTCTTGTGCAGTCTCCCTAAGCCCTGGTGACCTCTTGCAGGACTTAAGGGTCTTTTCTAGCTGACCTCCTTCTTCTTTGCACTGACATCAGCTGCAGAACTTCAATGCGAGTGTCTCTGTGCCCATCAGGCAGTTCTATTTACAGCAAGAGGTAGGTAGCTTCTAACTCCAGTTACCTTCTGAGGTCAGCCAGTTTGTGGGACCATAGCCAAGTGTGGAAGCCATACTCCTAGGAGAGAGTAACTGTGGCTGGGGATGCAACTCAGTGGTAGAGCCCTTGTCTACACGTGAGGCCCTGAGCTCAATCCTCAGTACCAAAAAATAAACAAATGAACAAACAAACAAACAAAAAGTGAGTATGAAACTGATATCCCTCCCTAAGCAGTGTGGCAACATCTGTCTCTCCAAATATCTTCCCTCTGCTTTGGTTATATAGAGGTGGGAATGACAGTCCTTTTATATGGCTGAGGTGGCAGGGGTGGTAGAGAGGTCAGTGGGTAGAACCCTTCAGTAAACCCTGCAGGACCATGGCTGGGGTGCTTAGTGGTTTTGGTCTTCAGTTATAATTCTGGTATGGCAAGAGCATTATATACATATGCCTTGTCAAACATAATCCTTACAAAATCTCCATGAGGAAAGTTTGGTTATGTGGTGTAGTAAATACAAATGTGGCACTATTTGAATCATGGTTCTTAGACTATTGATGTGAATATCAAACAAGACCGCTTGTTATTTGTGTGGCTTTTACTGCCCTGTACTTGCTTCCCATCTATATGATTTAAAAAAAGAAAAAAAAAACAAAAAACCAGTACCTACCTTACCTTACAGTCATGCAAATACAAAATGAGAAAACCTTCACAGTATTAAATGCTCACTGAGTGTTCACTAATGTTATCTCCATTTCCAGATGAGGAAATTAACACCCAAAGAGATTTCATAATTGCCCACGGTCATACAGCTAGCATGCGTCTCACAAACCCATGCTCGTACCCGTTTCCTAGCAGTGGCTCATCACTGCCTTTTTCATATCCGGGCACGTGTGGAAGTTATATCACTCATCTGCTGCACTGGGGAGAGGGGAGTAGTCTGGGAGGCTCCAGGTCCCCCTCTTTCCCCTCTGATTTACAGACTCTCTGGCTGTCCTGGAAGAGAGAGTATGACCTGCCTGGCAAGGCCAATGGGACCAGGTGAGTCTTCCTGGAGAAAATGATGACTTAGGTATAGATTTAAAGGTCAGTAAAACTTAGTATGAAAGTAGGGGGTGAGGATGGGCCAGAGGGACTGCTTAAATTTCTAAAAAATGGATATACTATAGTAGCCTTTTCAAAGCACTACAGTTCCTAAATTAAGGAACACATATGGAAAAGGCTTTGTGAAATGATATCAATGTTAGCTGTTACTATTCTTTTTTATTTATTTTTTATTTTTTATTTTTTTATTTTAAAGAAAATAGAACAAAACAAAACAAAGCAAAACAAAACGGAATAGAGTCAAACACAGTATAGCATTTCAGAACAGAACACTGCAAACAATACAGGTCTCCAAAACACAGCAACAGGAGATTAACAATGGTTACCCTAGTGTTTCTTGCCTCTTCGAAATGGTTGTTCATACATTTACAGACAATAAACTCAAACAAAACAAAATAATATGAAACCAGATAAGACAAAAGAGTGAAGGCATTACAGGCTTTCAAGTCTAGCTGTTACTATTTTTAAGGAAAATGGACAAAATATTTGAAAGTGAAAAGTGAATCACATATAGCGGTTACAGAGATGGATAATTTCTAACAAACTTTCATTTGGAGAAGTTTATGGCTTTAATAGAACTCTTATTCATTCATCTTTAACCAAATAAAAATTAACGTTAGCTTTTACTAAGATTTGTTATCAGACTTAAGCTATTTTTATCAAGTAACTGAAGGAAGCAGGAATAGATCAAGAATATGATTATGTCCAGCCAGGTGTGTCTCTCAAGTTCAGATTAGTTTGGCCTTATCTTATCACAGAGTGTCTATGTGATAGTCACAAGATTGCTTAGATGAGTACTTGTCCAGAGGGCCAAGGCACTAGTCATAAGAAGCTGGACCCAGAAATAAAGCTTTGGTTATTAGAGTAGCATGTGCAGGGGGGATTTGTGGTTGTCACTCAGGTTGTCTTTTGCTTAATGACTGACATCTGAGTGACTGAGTGACTGACATATACAAAGGGGATGGGAAAGTAGTGAGTGAAAGTTGTTCTGATAATGTCCATCACTGGGGCACAAGGACATCTGCTTTGGTCCTCTCTCTGAGAGAGAATAGGCCAAGAAAAGAGGCAAGGAAGACATTTTCCCAACTGTGCAACACAGCACTGGAAAGCACTGTCCCTCTGACAGTTGCATGTAGTTAGCAATGACAGGAGACATGGTAGCAACAAAGGATACAAACCACAGAAGAAAGAATATTGGGTTCTATGTAAACAGTGATCAGATTATTTATGGAAGATGTTTGTAGAAAGAATGATTGAGGACAAAAAAAAAAAGTAGGAAAACATAGGTTACACATAGAACAAGTCCCAAATAGGGACATTTCCTCAAGTCTTCATTGCCATTTTGTTTCCTCTTCCTTCACTTTCATTCTTGATGAATTCCAAGAGGAGATGTGTAGCTCAGCTCCAATAGTTAATACAAGTATCATCTGTTTTAAGGTATTGTTTTGAATGGGGGAGTTTTTGAGACAGGGTCTCACTATGTAGTTTAGGCCGGAGTTGAACTCACTATGTAGCCCAGGCTGACCTTGAACTCACAGCCACCCTTCTGCTTCAGCTTTCTGAGTGCTGGGATTACAGGTGTGCAATATCATGCTTGGGTTTTTAAGACGTACTTTTCTAAAAAAGAGAATTGTTATGATTTAGATCTAAAATAGCCCCCGAAGCCTCACGTGTTTGGAAAGTGGTTGGATTACGATGGCATTGTAGCTGACTTGCTGTTAGGGTTAGGTGGGGTCTGGTCTGAGGAGGCAGGTTGTGGGCGTCATGACCTGGAAGGGTATGTGTCCCTTTCTGGCTCCTCCTTTCACTCCCCACTTCCTGGATGCCATGAGGCGAGCAGATTTTCCTCTGCTGTGCACTTTTCTATACCTTTCTGTCTTGGAGCCCGTGCACTATGGACTGATACCACTACAAATGGTGAGCCAAAAAAAGCATTTCCTTCTTAAAGCTGTAGGCAGCGGGTACTGTGTCTCATGGGTGATAAAATGACTAAAATGAGAGTTAATTCAAAATTTGTCCAAATCTGACATTTTCTTTCTTGGGTTTATCATGAAATTCTAGTCAAATAACTTGCATAAATACATCAATATTTTAAAGCTACCAATCTTTTACATATGCACAAAAGGCTTACAATCTTCAATAATCTTTAATGTAACATACATTCATTATATATGAAACCTCAGAGGAGAAATTTGCATTGTTCAGAATCCTAAGTGCTGCACGATGGCGGCTTTGGGATAGTTAAATACCGCACGTTTGCTTTGTAAAACCATCACTGAGTGACTCTAGTGGTTTAACCCTGAAAAGCATCATGACTGTTTTGTCTGTAGTAATCTGGAGCAAGCAAAAGGAGAGAAGTTTCTCTGATGTGGCTTTTTCAACAAGATACTCTCCTTGTAATTTGACTCTGATGTTGGAATGCTCATCAGTTCTTGGAAAAACTGACTCATTTGCTGTGACTGAATTCCAATGTTACCTCCTCTGTGAGCAAAATCTCTGACACCTCTATGAGACACCTCAAGCAAGATTAATTGCTCCCATGGACCTTGATATTTGCCTCTGTTATGGCACCATTGTCATACAGTGTCTTAGCTATTCATGTGTTTGTTTACCTAAAAAACAAGGAACTCCTTGTGGGTAGGGATGGTTGGCAAAAGAGGTGTACTCAAAACAGATGTTTGTGCAGTTAAAGAGCAAATTTCTTATAAATAGGGTACGACATTTAAAATACGGATAAATTTATATGCTCGTACAAACCAATCAAAAATATTCAAAGGACTGTTGCTATCCAGGTGTAGAACTGAAAAAAAGAATTTTGGGATATTGTCATCTTAAAATCTCTTCTCATGGGAAAGATCCAACAAGGTCAACATGTTGAGGTGAATGAGTGAATGAGTGAAGATTGGTTTTTTTTTTTTTTGTATTTAGTGTGTGTTTGATTTATACCTGTATTTAAAGCTAAGATGAAGGAAGGGCTTGGGTTTGATATTTGTTGAGTGGCTTGGGTGATATTTGTTGAATTTCCCAGGCTCCTAATTAGGGAATTTGCTTTATGTAGCTTTCACATTAGGTACAGCTAGCCTGCTGATTGGGTCCTAGCAATTCCTTTCGTCAAATGGGGAAACCAAGTGTTAGAGAGGTTCAGTATTGTGAACAAAGCCACTCATCTAGTTAATAGCTAAACCAGAATTTCAACCCAAGCCTAAAACAACTTTTAGCATATGTTTATATATATTAAGGACAAAGAGAGAATTCAGTAGTTATTAAGATAAGAAGAACAGTGCTCACCCAGTAGTCTGCACTCCCTTCTTACATAAATAACTAATGAATAGGGTGAGTCAGGGGAAAGGACTTCAATTAGGCAGTTTGTATGATGCCTAAGCAGAGGGACTCATGAGTCAGACTATCTGGGTTCAGAGCCTGGCTCTACCTTGTTCTAGTTATGTGACCTTGGGCAAATTACTTAACTTTTTGAGTCTCAGGCTCTTTTTTTTTTTTTTTTTTTTTTTGCGGCACCGGGGATTGAACTCACGACCGGCCTTGGTGTTTTTGAGACAGGGTCTCACTGTGCCGTTCAGGCTGGCCTTGAGCTCACTCTGTAGCCCAGGCTGGTCTCGAACTCACAACAATCCGCCTGTCTCAGCCTCCCGAGTGCTGGGATTACAGGCGTGAGCCACCATGCCCGGCTAAGTCTCAGGCTCTTTATCTGTAAAAAAATGGGTAGAAGGTAACAACCATTGTTCATCCTTTCATCAGATATGGTTAGGATGAAAGAAAGAATGAGCATAACCATGCAGCAGAGTGCTTGGGGTATACTAATGCTCAATATATTACCATAATTATCCCTGTACTCTGTTCACTACCCACAGTCAACAAATAATTGCTCATCTTTCTACTTTCTTAATGTTTAGTAAACGCAATCTTAAAGTGGAGGAGTGGTCCACTGAAAGACTTTTTCTCAATGACTATAGCCCAAGTATGAAGTTTTTAATCCTTTAAGAGGAGTTTGATTCCCGGCTCTGCCTTGAAATCTGTGGGACTCAGTTTTCTTACCTGTAAAATGATCATAAAAACTCCAGCTGTTTTGCAGAATTCTTCCCAGGTCTACTTGAGGGTGCTAAGATAAGGAGTACGGGAAAGTGTACCCAACCTCAGCTGCAAGTCAGGGAGTCACATGGAAGACAGGAAGCCTAAGTGGCCCCCTAGAAAAGAAAAGGGCCTTGCAAATATGATGCACACATGTCAATAATAATTACACTGTCACTTTAATAATGTAAGTAGATGTAACTGACATTTAAACTCATTTCAGAATATATTACCTATTTTATTGGTTTCACTTTTTGACATAACCTTTGAATTTCATTTCATTAAGTTTTTTGTTTTGTTTTTGTGGTTTTTTGAGACAGAGTCTCTCTATACAGTTCGGGCTGGCCTTAAGCTCACTTTGTAGCTCAGGCTTGTCTTGAACTCGCAATGATCCTCCTGCCTCAGCCTCCCAAGTGCTGGGATTACAGGAGTGTGCCACTACACCTGGTTTCATTAAGTTTTTAAAGAGGAATGCTGTGATTGTTTTTGTAGACTGCAATTATCTCCAAAATTTGATGTATCACTTTCCAAAAGATGTTCTTAGTAGATCTTCTGTATTCTACAATGTCTTCAATCATCGGCTATGTAATGTGAGATCCAAAACTAATAAAGACTGCGAAATTTCTTTCTTGCTTTCATATTGAATGAGATAAATGCATGAGCTGAGTGTCTGTGTGTGAAAATACATGTATACATCCTGAGTTGTTCCCCGGGTGTAAATAAGACAGTTTGAAAGGAACATTTAACTTTTTCAAGTCACTAGGGTTTTCATTAGTATGCTGGACAATAAATAGCTCTCTAGAGGCATAACGGAAACGATGACGCAGTGTTCCTTCTCCTTCCAAAGCGCACAGTGTAGCAGAGAGCAGCACTCACTTGTGAGTGTTTGGCTCGCTGTGTGCTAGTACTGCTTATAAGGGCAACTTTTGGATTAGCCTTTGAGATGCCAAAAAGAAAAAAGCAGTCAAGGGCATCTTCATGCACATTTTGTTTCTCAGGGAAAATAATTTTACATGGAATTTGCCTAGCGTACCACATAAAAATTCTTAGTGCAGCCTAACTAGCACAGTGTATTTCCCTCGAGTTGCTTAAATGTCATCATGTTTGGTACGAAACAGGAAAAACCTTATTTTGCATGTAATCCTGCCAGAATTTCTCTATCATGGTCTCATCGATAACCATGGCATTCACATAGAAAAGGATAATTGAATAATTACCTGGTGAATTCAGACAACAGAGATAGGCACAAGAGGTAATTCAGAAAACTTTTATTTTGTTGTGTTATTTTTCAGAGCAGGGTTATTTGTCTAAAGAATCTAGAAAATTACCTTTACTGTTTCCAAAGTGTTTTGTCTGAACTTGTTTCTGTGAGATGCACTGAACAGGCCACGCTGGATGCAATGGATTTGTAGAACAGTAAGAGCTGCCACTGGGCTGGCTGGATCCGGTTGTTAGTAGCTGTCGCTGTTGGAGGGCGCGGACGGCAGTCTTTATCCTTCTATCTCTCTGGTGTCTTAAACAGAGTCAGCCTTCTCTAAATAGTTGTCAAAGATTCATTTTGTTATGAAAATAGTTTCTGGACCTCCTAGGAATCAGATAGTGTTTGTGAAATATATTCCTTGGTGCTCATTCTATCTGATTTAGTTTCACATGAGAATCCATATATGTTATTAAAATACGGAGTACATGTCATAGGAAAATATGGATGTGACAAAAAGATGGTAAAAATTAGGTAACATTTGGTACATATGGTTAAAATTAATGTTTTTTTTTTCAATCCATGAATGCAAGTTATCTTTCTTTTTATGTAGGTCTTAACTTCTTTCATAATGTTTTATAGATTTCAGCATATAAGTCTTGCAATTCATTGGGTTAAGTATTTTATTCTTTCTGATGCTATTGCAGATGCTTTAATTTCCTTTTTGAATTGTTAATTGCTGGTATACAGAAACTCAGCTGATTTTGTATCCTGAAACATTCCTAAAATTAGCACTAATAAAACTTTTTGTGTGGATGTTTTATCTTTTCTTGTCCCCCATCCCCCAGTGCTGGGATCCCAGGACCTTCACACTGAGCTACATGCCCAGCCCTTTTTCTTTCCTCTTTGTTTGCTCCTTTTCCTTGTATTTGTTTGTTGTTCTCATTGTTTGTTTATTTGTGCCACGGTCTCTAACTTGCTAAATTGCCTAGGCTGGATCTGAACTTACAATCCTCCTGCTTCAACCTCCACCTGTCTTGTGGGGATTTTTTAGGGCTATCTACATATAGAATCATGTCAACTGTGAATAAAGACAGTTATATTTCTTTTTATTTTAATAAACTGTATTTCTTTTGCTTGCCTAGTTTCTCTGTCTAGAACTTCTAGTACAACGATAAATCAAGCATCTTTATTCCTGATTTTAGGGGAAACTTTGACCTTTCACCATTGAGTGTGATATCAGCTATGTGTTTTTCATAAATGTTCCTTGTCATGTTGAGATGATCAGGGTAATTTATATCTGGAGTCTGAGTTTTAGTTAAGATGCTAAATTTAGCTCAGTTAGCTTAACAGAGTTAAATTTTAAAGATCTGCATGCTGGGCTTGGTGGTGCACACTGTAACCCCAGCACCCAGGAGACTAATGCAGGGAGGATCACCATTAGTTGGAGGCCAGCCTGGGTTACATGGTGAGTTCGAGAACAGCTGGAACTATAAAGTGAGACCTTCCACTTGGTAAACAGATCAGCAAGGAAATCATTCACAGCTTTTTCAAAATAAAGATCCCCATAAATACCAAAATTCCACATTTCACAGCACATCGGAATAAATATGTAAACCATAGTGGATGTAGAACGGATTGCCACCCTTCACTGATATAACCACACATGACTTTCTCATGTTTGACCCACAGCTTACCAGCCTGTGCCCTAATACCAGCAAATTCCACCTTCTGGGTGATACAGGCACACGTGCTGACCAAACATTTCTTTAGTCACCACAAATCCCCATGGCTAATATATTGATCCTTAAAAGTTAGTTCCACTAGGTCAAGGGTCACATCCTTAGGGTCTACAACATTCACATAGACATCTTGATAAGGTCTTAGCCAGAACACTTGAGTCACAGTCTGATCCACACTGATAGTTTCTTTCTGTAAATCTTTAAGTGACTGACTTGTGAAAGCAGAGGACTGTATTCGTCCTTGTGGTGAGCAATTTCCACAATGTCTCCAAACTTGATGTGAGAAAACACTTTGGGGTTCACAACTAGCTCATCATCACTGCCCCCAAATCCTTTATCATGGATGACAAGTCTGTAGACCTTCATTCTCATCTTGTTGTGTAGTTTCCTTCAACTGTTCCAACCCTGGGATAGAGAAGTCATCTCGTCTCCCTGAGAATCTGCACTGCTTCCATAGCCCCACCCCTTTGAAATTAATGTTTTTTTCAGTTTGTTTTTGTTTTTGTTTTTGAGACAGTCTCACTATGTAGTTTGGTCTGGCCTTGAACCTACCATGTAGCCTAGGCTGGCCGCAAACTTGCAGTGATCCTTCTGCCTCAGCCTCCCAAGTGCTGGATTACAGGCATGTGCCACCATGCTCTGCTGGTTAAAATTCATGTAAACCTGTTTGACTCAATGATTCATGTAGATTGAGTTTTTGAAAGCTGTTTTGAAAGCTTTGCATGGTTATTATACATTATACAGTCAGTGTTACATTTCTCTTTTGATAGTTTTATTGTTAAGTAAGTCAGAAAATCAGACGTGGAGGTGCTTGTGGTGTATGTGTGTAAACAGGGGGGTAAATAGAGTTTTAACTTAGTAAGATGAGCCCTGTTTAGAATGATAATGACCATTAATTGAGGGATTAATATGTGCCAGGCAATCTTTAAATACACTAACATATTTAATTCATGCTGCAATTCTATGAGGTAACTATTATTTCCATTTTTTAAGATTAGTAAACTGATATTCAGAGATGTTTAAAAACTCGCTTAAGCTGACATAGGAAGTGGCACAGCTATAATTCAAACTCCAAACTCTGACTAATAAATTAGCATTCTTCCCACATATCAGGCTTGACGCAGAGGAGGCACCTACGCATGGTGATTCTTAACAGTGTCAAAACATCTTTTCTTTTGAGACACCACTTGTCTGTAATTATTACCTGTAAAATCTTCTTTGAGCCTTAAGGCTAGATTAGAGCCTTGCTTATGTAAAGCAATAAAATGGTCCAATATTAGCTTCCAGTAGTGGCACCATTTCTTGGGAAGTCAGTAATTGGATAAAAGTGAGTCACTTGAATAAAAGGAAAAAAAACCCCAAAAGTGAGGCAATTTTTAATGTTTTGTCTTTTCTTAATGCAACCAATCAAGTGATTTGGATGATGAGCAGAAAGATATAAATAAAAATGTTATTTCACTCTTGAAGCTCTGTTGAGTTAATATTCTTGAGTTTTTACCTTGAAGCAGTCACGAAGGAATCCCAGGGAAGACCTGCGGGTGGAAGAGGTTAAGAAGGATTTTGTTCCATTGGTGGAAACAGGAGCCATGGTGGTATTTTGTCTCCAAAGGAGAACGCAATTGAAGAGAAGTATTAGCTAATTTCTAGTCAGTCTTTTTTCCTATGCACCCAGGATAGTTACAAAGTTAAAATTAAAAGGCAATGTCTCTACCTGACTTTTTTGTTCCAGTGCTGTCACATTCAGAAACAGTCAAAATGGTAAACAGATCTAAACAGATCTAAACTCCTAAATTTGGCTGTTGTTGTACTGTGTGCCAGCTACAGTGGTGAACAAAAGAAGCACGATTTCTGACCTCGTGGAGTTTACAGTCTACACATAAAAATATTTAGTATCTTCACATGTAGTATGTGAGGGCTTGTGAAGAAACGTCATATCCAAAGAAAATTCAGCAACTCAGAGGGAGAAAAACTGCCTTTAAGAGGTCTCTGGGACAACCCACAGCTGAGAGTGCTCAGAAGGACTGTGGGAAGACAAGAAAATGGAAAGAAAAAGAAAGACTCCAGGGCAACTGTCAACTGGTTAAAGGTATTGATCGCATCAGGAGATTGCACTGCTTTTCACTGGGGCTACTGGTGCCTGGGCATCAAAAGCTCTGACCAGAATGGGTGCCATAGTAGTTTAATGCAAACCATCGTTTATTCACTGGTGACTTGAGCAGGAACCCATGAACTCCTGCAGTCAATAACATCTGCCTTTTCTGAAGAGGCATTCACACTAATTAAAAATGTACTTATTTATTCTGTTCATATGTAATGTAAAATTAACTACTTTAAAGTGAAAATTTCGGTAGCATTGAGTACATTTATAATGTCGTATAACCATCACCTCTAATTAGTTTCAGCATATTTTCATCACTCCTAAAGGAAACCCCATAATTATTAAGTAGTTGTTTCCTATTGTCCTTCCCCCATGGCTCTTGTAACTGCAAATCTGTGTTCTGTTGCTGTGGATTTACTAAATGGAATCATATAACAATCAGCCTTTTGTGTCTGGCTTCTTTCACTCAGCATAATGTCTTTGAGGTTCACTCATCTTGTAGCATGTATCAGTACTTCATTCTCTCTTATGCTTATATTCCATTATGTGTATATACCACATTTTTTTGGACCTAGTTATCCACTGGTAGACATTTGGACCATTTCCCCTTTTTAGCCATTATGAATAGTGCTGCTGTGAACATACACATATGTACTTATTTGAACCCTTACTTGTAATTCTTTTGGGTGAAACCAAGGAGTAGAATTGCTAAGTCATGTGGTAATTCTATGTTTAACATTTTGAGGAACACCAAACTATTTTCTACTGTAGCTGAACTATACATTCTTATCAGTAATATCGGAGAATTCCTGTTTTTTCATATCTTTTCCAACATCTGCACTTTTCTTTTCTTTTCTTTTCTTTTCTTCTTACTATAGCCACTATAGTGAGTGTGACACGGTACTCCATTATGGTTTGATTTATATTTCCCTAATGACTAGTGATGAACATCTTTTCATGTGCTTGTTGGCCATTTGTGCATCTTGTTTGGAGGAGTATGTATTCAAGTCCTTGGGCCACTGTAAACATTGAGTTGTCTATTTTTTGTTGTTGAGGTGTCATAGTACTGTTTGAGCCATGTAGTTTAGCTGTGTCTCGTTGCAAATACAATGCTTACAGCAGTTATGGTGGTGGGCACATTGGTAAGGCATAGAGATCAGAAGGGGGGGAACTTTGGGTGTAATATCATCAGGGGGTAGATATATCTACCCCACAGCTCAGAAGAGGACGTGGTCACTCTGTCATGGCATTTGGATGGATATGTATTCCTAGAATTTGTGACCTCAACTTTGTATACACTGCTCATGGGTAGCTCATTTTAATAGCTACTGTTTTTAAGTGTCCTGCACATACAAATTATCTTACTTAAACTTCATAGTCATGCTGGATTTTACTGTTATTCTAATTTGTGTGTGTGTGTGTGTGTGTGTGTGTGTGTGGTGCTGGGGACTGAGCCCACTATTCTAATTTTAAAGGTAAGAATCACAGCTTGGGGAAACTAAGGAACTGGTTCAGAATCACAGCTGAAAGAAGACTGAATGATGAAGTATTCCTTCCTCACAGATTCAAGCCCTTTCTCTATTACTTCATGGATGGCTCTTTGCTTGCCTTATTGCTGACACCCCCAACCTCTCTCCCTTTCTTCAGCATTACCTTCCCCAATCCGTCCTCCACATTACTGACATGGTGTTTTATCTTAACTGTAAATCTTACCAAGTCACATCCATGCTTGAAGTCTTTTAATGGCTTGTCGCCTTTCAGAAGCCCTTATCTTCCCTTTTAAGTTACCATCTTTGCCTTCCCTCATTTGTGCACTGCTTTACAGCTATGTCAGACTACTCCTAGTTCCTGGAAACCGTCAGGCTGCTTCATAACCTTGTGCTCACGACAGAGTTCCCTCTGCCAGGAATACATGAAAGACTCCCCCTCCCCCAGCACTCCATAATGAACTTTCCCCTGGCCATAAAATGCATAAATATTGGCAAATGAGGAAGTCAAGGGAAAGCAAGGGAGGAAGCTGGCATTATTTATATGCCTCACCTTGACTACCTAGAATAGCCAAGGGAATCAACTAAAACTAATATGACAGCTTTGTAGTCAACTACGAGGTTTTTTAAAAAAATCAGTAGATATAATCAGCAGTAGTAACCAATTAGAAAATGTAATGGAAAAAGAATCTCACTTGAATAGCATAAAAAATGATAAAATACCAGAAAAAAACTTAAAGATATGTAAGTCTATATTTAAAATTTTTAAAAAATGTTACAGAAAGAAAGGAAAAGAATATGAATCCATGAAAATATAGTGTGTTTTAGTATAGAACGTTTAATGTGGTGTTTATGAGCCTGAAGTTTGCCTGAGTTTGAATGCTGTTTTGGAAATTTGCATCACTGTGTTTAAATTTAGTTTCCTTGCTTGTTAAACAAGAGCGATATTGTTAGCTAATTTATGTATCATATATTGGAGTTAAATCAAATGATATGCTTAGAACACTCAGCCTAGCACTAGTGACATAGCAAATACTTGACAGGTAATATTATTACAATGAGGAGGCTAATTATCTTTAAGATAATCTGTGTGTCTATTAGTGCAATTTTGGTTAAGCATTTGTTTCTGTGTGTGATTGCAATTTTATGGAGAATTAATCTTTAGACAGTTTATTTTCTGATTTCATGATTTTGAAGTCATGTGCTTTTAGTTGTGTCTGGGACAAGACAGGTGTTTTGTTTGCTTTTGATTTTACCTGGTGTTCTCTGTCTCTCTCTCTTTCTCGCTCTCTCCATTTTTTAATCAGTTACTTTTCATTGAACATAGACAAGCTTCAAATAAGTGTTCTTCTATCCTAGTCAATCCTAGTCAAGAAGCAGAACATTACCAGTTGCCCCAAAGTTCCTCCTTTTGCCCCTTCCTGGCAACCAGCACGCCCTCTCCTCAAGCATGATTGCTTTCTAACCTTGTAGATTATCGTTGCCAGATTTTGGACTTTATATAAATTATATACAAGAATACTGTAGTATATATTTATTTCTGGCTTTTTTCCTAAACATTATGCTTGTGCAATTCAGTCAGGTTCTCCATGTAGCTGTAGTTTTAAATTTTTAATTGCTGTATTTATAATTTTTCCTTTCATGTTGTAAATGTGAGTTATTCTGAGTTTAGGGTATTAGTAACAACGTTGCTGCAGTCTTGTGCATGTCTTTTGATGCATACGCAATGGATTTCTGTTGGTTACATATCTGAGAATAGTGCAGCTGAAAAGATGTTAAACTTTAGTGGATAATGCCTAAGAGATCTCCCCAAATGGTCGGATATTCCTACCAGTGAGGAAAGCATGACGGTTTTCAGCACTCCGTGTCCTTGACACCATTCGATGTGGTCAATCATATTAATTTTTGCAGTTCTGTTAGTTGTGTAGTGTTATTTCATTGTGGTTTGACTTTGTATTTCCCTGTTGTAATAGAATTTTCTCAAATGCTCTCTGGCCATTTGAGTATCCCGGCTTGAGTGTCTGTTCCAAGTCCTTTTTCCCATTTTTTAAAAATGTGGACTAATTGTCTCTTTCCCTCAATTTATGGAAGTATGTTATGTGTTTTGGATTTGAATTTCTTGGCAGCTGCATGTATTAATACCTTTTCTTAGTTTGTACTTTGCTTTTTCATTGTATCTTTGGCATCTTTTGATGTTCTGAAATGCTATATTTTAATGAAATCAAATTCATCAAGTTTTTTCTTTTATGGATAATGGTTTTGCATCTAGTTTAAGAAATCTTTAGCTGTATTCTGATATTACGGGCATTAGGGCTTCAATATATGAATTTGGGGAGGGGACACCATAATTCAGCTTATAACATAGGACTTTAAATGTTTTTTTTTTTTTTTTTTTGGATACAAGGTTTCACTGTATAGTTCAGGCTGGTTTTGAATTGACTGTAACCCAGGTTGGCCTTGAACTCCCTGAAATTCTCCTGCCTCAGCCTCCCCAGTGCTGAGATCACAGGTGCACCCCACAATGCCTGCCTTAGGATTTTAAATTTTATAACTCAACAGTCCTAATTAATAAGTTAATAACTTCTCCATTTGGTAACCATTTTTTTTTTTGGTTTTGTATTGAATCCAGGGTCCTGTGCATGTGAGGCAGGGACTCACCACTGAGCTATAGGCCTGACTTGTCTGTTCATAAATCTGGAAAAAATATATGTGGTGGATTACCACAGTGTTAATGCTATAGTCTCTTTTGTTTAGGCCCCCACAACCAATATCCAAGGTTAGTAAAATTACTAACCCCATATATTAAAAAATTTTGTCTCCAATATCTAAAAATATTCTCTTGTGTATTAAATCCTAGAGTTTTTATTGGTTTATTTTTCACATTAAGATCTATAATTTGCCTGGTAATGATTTTCTGATATGGTGGCAGTTAGGAAGATTTAAATTTTTTCCATACACATGTCCAGTGACCCAGAACCATTTATTGAAAAGAGTGTTCTTTCCTCACTGCGCATTGGTGCCATCTTGACATGTGTCCGTGAGTCTGTTTCTGGACTCTTGGTTCAGTTCCATTGGTCAGTTGGCTCTCCTTATGTCAATACCATCTTGTCTTAATGCTGTCTTGATATTTGATGGGATCAACCTTCCTATCTTTTTTTAAAGAGTGTTTTGATTCTGGTCTGTATTTTTCCTATGTAATTTTAGAAATGGCTTCTTAATTTCTGTATTTAAAAAGCTGGGGAAAGGGCAGTGTTATGGGTGTCAGGTATTTTATCTCAACACCGAGATAAAAGTAACCAGGATGGGCAGCTCATTGGTAAACTGCTTACCCAGAGGTTGAACCTCATTACAGAGAGGGAGGGGTGCTGTACTGAAATTGCACTGAATCTATAGATAAGTTTAGGAAGACTTGATATTTTCTCAGTATTGAGTCTTCCAGTCCTGAGCCATCGTATTTCTCTCCATTCAGTAAGATCTTCTTGTATTCTGTCAGTAATGTTTTACAGTTTAATGTGTGGAGGTTTTAAAGCTGTTTCTTAGCTTAGTCTTTCCATATACTTTAAAAATGCAAGTGTGAAGTCTTAGCTGCACAAGGTGATCTTTTTTCTTATAGGGGTAGGCCTGGCCAGGCATGGCAGTGCATGCCTATAATCCTAGCACTGCTGCGACCAGAGGCAGGTGGATTCTGAGTTCAAGGCCAACCTGAGCTACATAGTGAGACCCTGTCTTTAAAAAAGACACTGGGAGCACTGGGTAATGGCAGGACTTACACAGCTGT
Source organism: Cuniculus paca (assembly GCA_004365215.1). Taxonomy (NCBI): domain Eukaryota; kingdom Metazoa; phylum Chordata; class Mammalia; order Rodentia; family Cuniculidae; genus Cuniculus; species Cuniculus paca. The sequence goes on from RJWT010006344.1 coordinate 27,637, forward strand.
ACTGGGCTGGTAGACTGTGTGTGTGTTTCTGATTCCTTTTACACTGAGGGCCTTTTGCAGTTCCCAACTTTTCAAAGCACCTGTTTATAGTGTTTAACTCTGACATAAGCTTGGAGTGGAGTGTGGTTAAAGAATAGAGCCTTTCAAAAAAAAAAAGAATAGAGCCTTTCCTGTAATTTTGCATATTATTTTGTATGGTTTGATATATTTAATATATTATTTAATTATAGTAAATTTAAATTACTTGTAGAATTTAACAGCTAGCCATTACCCAACCTCCAGCTCAGGCACCAATACCTTGACAGCCTTCACGGCCTTGTCCTCTTTCTACCTGCTTGATACAGGTGCTCCAGCCACTGGACTGGTTTTGATTTGTCATTGTTCTTCCGGAGCAGAGTGCTGCCTGGGAAACTCTAGCTGTCTCCTCAGGAGCCTTTTCCTCTGTGCTCACTTCCAGGGTCCCATCATCCTACATCTTCAGAACATCAGGTGCAAGCTGGTCTCTTGCTGCCTCCCTGGAGCTACATTGTTGGGCAATTTCCTGTCCAGAGATGCTCATGAGATTGTGCTACAATTTCATTCCAAGTATCATAAGGACTGAAACTAACCAAATTGAACCCTAGAGAATGTTTTCAATACATAAGAGCACTGATAAGTAACTGCTGTGTTCATCAGAGGAAGAAATCATTCACTATAAAACTTGTGCTATAGGAAAACTTATTTCTAAGCAAGATCATTATGAGAATTGCCTAAATAGAATTCAAGTTTTATGGATTTTAAAAAAAGGGCTCATTTATTCATCATACTAAGAGAAACATTTCATTTTACTTAACTAAAAGTCAGAGCATTTTGATATTCAATTACACAGGAAATATGTTGCGCACACACTCCTCAGAACTTAATGGACGACTTTAGGTATGAAAAAACCCAGCAGTGGTTGAAAAACTCCTACTCCATGATTCCTAGTGGAGACTCCTTCTTGCTCCTCATTCTGTAATCAGACCTTACATCTATCCACCAAATTCTTTTGAGTGATTTCTGAAAAAAGAGAAGGTATTTGTACAAATGTTCCATTTTTGTTTGTCAAAGGGCAATTTGCAAATGAACATTTTACTCTGGGAAGTAGAGCTCTTCCATTCTCAGAAAAAACTGACTATAGTTGGGACTTTACATATGTTTCCTTTTTGAGATACCAGCTACAGAATTTGTTTATGTCTATCTTTAGCATGAACAGGAAGCTTATGATGAAATGGAGGGGAATAGAGTTAAAATGTTATGAAACTGATGGGAAATGTGTTCCAAATGATCCAGTGGGACAGGGAAAAGCCAGAAACTCCCGGGAGTCAGCCATGCTGGGACCGGGAGGAGCCGATCAAGGATCCAACTAGCCAGCCTTTCTGGTAAGCCACACAGATTGTGTGGAACCCAGGAAGACAAGGAAAAGCCAGAAACTCCCGAGAATCAGCCATGCTGGGACTGGGAAGAGCTGATCAAGGATCCAACTAGCCAGCCTTCCTGGTAAGCTGCGCAGACCGTGTGGGACCCAGGAAGAGAAAAAAGTCAGTGTCTCCTGTAAGCCTACCAGCATGCAGACTGAAAATCACCAAACCCTCTCACCCCATAAGCCACCAGCTGGTTTGGAGGTCAACCTGAGCTAATAGCAATTGAGGTACAAAAAG